>CAKAOH010023155.1:0-73591 GCA_916701665.1 Sebastiscus tertius
TCCACACAACTGCCGCTCACTGGATATTTTCTCTTGTTGGGACCATTCTCTGTAAACCCTAGAGATGGTTGTGCGTGAAAATCCCAGTAGATCAGCAGTTTAATACTCAGACCAGCCCGTCTGGCACCAACAACCATGCCACGTTCAAAGTCACTTAAATCCCCTTTCTTCCCCATTCTGATGCTCGGTTTGAACTTCAGCAAGTCGTCTTCACCACGTCTAGATGCCTAAATGCATTGAGTTGCTGCCATGTGATTGGCTGATTAGCTATTTGTGTTAACAAGCAATTGAACAGGTGTGCCTAATAAAGTGGCTGGTGAGTGCAGGTGTTTATTTGTACTAATTAATATAGAGATGGTTGACACTTTAAAGAAAAAACCCTGAGGTGTTTGTTTAAAGGATTTCCTTACCTGTGTGTGATTGTTTGACCCTTTAAGGAAGAAAGCGTACTTGTTTTGTGTTGTATATCGGTCAAATCAAGGTTATTTATTAATTTAGAGAGTTGAATATCTACATGTTTCAGTGAACATAATACATTTTAGAATGATACAGCCTGTCTTGAAATTATATTTGTATATTTGACATGTAAAAACCTGTCTAAGTTAATTATTTGGTTTCCAACTGAGGCTATTAAAAGTAACTTAATCACATTTTAACTGCAAATATGTGATCCCACTGTACAATTAATGTCGTTCCATAGCATAAACACATACACACACTCACACATACTATATGGTGTGATGGATAGCCACCCACACATCGTCTCTGCCATCCAACTTCCTGTTTACACAGGAAGTAAACTGCTGCTTGGCAAAATAGGGAGGGATACAAAGAGGAGGAGGCTGGGCCTGAGGATGGGTTGTGTGTGAGTATATATCCATGAGTGTGTGTTCATATGTGAGTGCATGCTTGCTTCAGGAAGACTGTGACAGCTTTACTGCGCTGTCAAGTATTTATAACCTACAACCTTTTTAGAGCCCCTAACCCAGGACCCAGCCTGCCTCTCCCTGTCTGAGGCCCTCACCACAGCGGGGCCCCCACTGTACTGTAACTCCACTTCAGGCCCCGTAAATCTCTCGGTGAGGGGACTACAATGTGTGTGCACGAGGTTCCAACTCCTGCTATGACAACAGACGAGCCATCACAGCCTTAAGAGCGGCTATTTGCCTGTCAAACTTAATCTTGGCTCGCAGTTCGACTGGAGGTGGCTTTTACTGTCTGTCAAGAAAGAGAGAAAGAAAAAAAAAAAGAGGGAGCGGAGCGGATATTTCAGGGGTGGAAAGTGGTGCATACCATAAATAGCTCGACTTTCACAGCTAGGAATCCCATTTTCAGTGGGAGGCATGATTTTTTTTTTTTCTTTTTTGGTCTGAGTGCGGAAATGACTATTTATGTACCAAACACTGTGATGTGTAATTTGGGAGATCTTGTTTCAAGCCTCACGTTCTTGCAATTGAGATAATATAATACTTACTGTCTTATATCCTGTGGGTTGTTTAGTTTCATCGACACCCTCAAACACACCGTCTCTCTCTCTTTTTTAACCCTCCCTCCTTCTGTCCCTGAAGGCCACAAGGAGCCATAAGTGCCTCAGATATCTCCATCTAACAAATCACTATGAAACCATTTCTGCTCTGCCAGCAGCATATTTCATGCAAACACCTCAAAGTGCCTGTTTGATTTTAATATCTCCATTTACACCGACTGTGCACTTTCATGAAACAAACTGTATTTCTTCAGCAGAATATCCTGAGTAAGAATATTTCATTAGAATGATGTGCTGTTTAAGACATTTGCTCCTGTATCTATGTAGCAGATTTGAAGTTGACTTTTTCCCTTCGTGGTCCCAGAGCAAAATAACTTATTACTTTTTTTGTCGTTCTACGGCAAAAAGGTTCTCAGTCAAAGGTGTGCACTGTGTAAAGAGGCGCATGCAAACTGCTTTTCCAGTCATCTTCTGCATCTCAGTACTTCTCCGAGGGACCGCTCACAGTAATTCATCCACATCGACAGCCATATGGTATACTGCTCTGCTCCACAAACACTCTTAAAACGCAGAGCCACCAACCAGGGGAAAAAATTAGAAAAAAGAAAACAGATATCCTGACAGGGCCTCTCCTTCCTGCTATCTCAATAAGAATGCAAACATTTTCGGACACGCTGGCAACGATCAGTATTAAAACCCTGATTGAAATACGGCCCCCCAAAAAAACTGAAAGTAGTCCATGCATCTATAATTTGACCATACGTCTATAATTTGTACCTATCGGATAACATTTGTTTATCTAACCATCGGTTCCAACTGTGTTTGGGCATATAAGGATGGTAATTGCACCGTTGGTTAAGTGACTGTTTCAGGGAAATGGAGCGGCATGTGCCGCCACTGACGGAGGTGGAATGCAGAGTACATATTTGCCAGTTGAAATAACTGTAATATGACAAGGGGGGTCAGCTCAGTCAATCAAATTAGTGAGTTTAGTCAGAGAGAGAGAGGGCAGAAAAGAGAAGTACTGCTTTAATTCAATTTGGATGGCATGCCGTCTCAGTGGTTTGTATGGCAAGAAATTATACTATATGATTCTGGACTGCTTGTGTAGAGATGACCACATTTCACAGTGGAACTATCAAATGTACAGAGCTTTGGCCTTTAACTTAAATCTTCTAACCAGTAAGAGTGTGCCGCCAAGTACCCATCCACACTAATGGGGATTTTTGTTCTGCCGAAAGCCAATTTTCCTTTATGTATACTGCAAAAACTCGCCTTACATATAATTATTGTCTATAAATGAGTCCTGAAAATCCTTGTTTTCTTAAAAATAGTGGAAACATGTGCCAGTGCAGTAAGACTACTTGAACCTATTTTCAATAGAAATCAACTTATTTCAAGAATTTTCTATGTCTGAGTCATAAAACAAGATAAGAATAACTCAATGTACTAGTCAAGAGTGTAAGGTTTATACTGTACATTGCAAAAAAAAAAAAATCTTTCATCACATCATTTATGTCTGTAATTGATACTATAAAGTCTTATTAACTTAAGGGATGCAGTGTGTAAGATTTGGCGGCATCTAGCGGTGAGGTTGCAGATTGCAACTAACTCCTTCTGTGTGTCAAGTGTGTGAAAGAACTACGATGGCTGACGCGAAAACGTGAAAATGCGAATGTCCCTATCTAGAGCCAGTGTTTGGTTTGTCCGTTCTGGGTTATTGTAGAAACTGACGCGTACACGCAAATGACCCTCTCTAGAGCTGTTTTAGAGCCAATCCATAGACTGTGTATACGGGAAGTGAGTGGTGAAGCAAGAGAGAGAGAGTGGTGGCAACGGCAGCGAGTAACGCTCTCTATGTAGATATAAACGGCTCATTCTAAGGTAACAAAAACACAACAATTCTTATTTTCAGGTGATTATAAAGAAAAAATTATTATTGATATTGTATTCCAGTTATGCCAATAGATCCCCCTAAATGCGATATTGTTCATTTAAAACCACCAGGCCAGTAGGAATATTCGTTTCTAATGCAAATCAACTTTTTTCAAGAATGTTTGTAAAACTTAAGTCACCTTTTTTATGTATTGCTGCAACCTGCTTTAATATTATCTCGTTTCACGAAACTCATATTCAAATTGAAGAAAACAGCATGAGTTTTCCCATGCTAAACAGATTCAACGGATTTTACCTTGGGGTCATGGGAGTGTCATATGTCAAACTAAGTGCTTCCTGAGGTTAGCCATGTGCACACACCAAGTCAGTGTCACCTGTAAATCACACTTCACTAAATGCCAAAAAGCATTCCACTGCAATCTGAGGGGAGGAGAAGCGAATATAAACCTGATGACATTATATTACTGTACATTTGAGTCTCTTACCCCGCAGCTTATTGAACCGTGAAACCGTACTATCACAAACAACCACGAGATTTGGCTCCACAAAAATGTGACAGAAGCAATAAACACTTTTCTTTGCATCTCCGTGGTGATCATATAAGATGCAGAGGTGCCAAAAAGCAAACGTTGGAAAAAAAGAAGTAGATTATTCAAACTCAGGCAACCTCTTGTTAAACGGAAACTACTACAGCAAAACCTGACAGGAAAAGAACTATAAAATATGTGGTTTGAGTTGATCATAAACATGCCTAATTAAGAGTGCTATTTGCGGATCATGATTTCCTGTCCTGAGGCTACGATGTCGACAGTCTGCATTAGTCAATCTGCGGATAGTTTGAACCGCAAATACGTGTACCATGTCACTTGAGGCAAACCAATAATGGCATAATCAAAACGGAAAGGCAAATTCCATCGTGGAAATCCACTTTGACTAAAAAAGGATGTGTTATTTCCATCTATAATTCATGTCACTTTTCTAGCAGATCATACTTTGGCAGCAACATGTGGTGACAAAATACAGGAAGTGCTATTGTTATTGCTATAATGCAGGAAGTCATATATAGAATACCAGGGATGCATTTAAAATGTAAAACTTGTCAGACGTTTCTGTTATGATTGTCTTCTTATATTTACAGTTTAAAATACCTAAAGTACTGTCAAGGTCAAATTAGTTTTGTTATGGCTTGCCATCAATGGTCTTATGTGTAGAAACATGGTCTGGCAATGAATTCTGGGAGTACTTACATCAATGTTAAAAGATGCAGTGCTAGTGTATAAATATTTGAGAACATTTGATAATAAATATTGTTTTCAGAGTTCAAAATTAAAAGCGAATGCAGTCAAAAAACAGTCACAAATGATTGCTCTTATTACAAAAAATGTTTGCTTTAATAAAATAAAACAAAGGACGTAATGCATGAAGTGGCTCAGTGCAAGAGTTTTCTATAGCAATAAAAAGAAAAAGATTTAAAATATGAAATATTCTTGGCTTTGAGATGCCATTTGAAGTGTAAAAGTTTAAACAAATGCCATGAACTTCTTCACCAATTAGTGCAAAAAAGCATTCGGTTAAACAAAAAAAAGCTCCAATAAAATACATTGGCCATGCGAAAAAAAAAAAAAAAAAAAAAAAGTCAAATCCTGCCCTCATTTTCTTGGAAGTATCAAATGAAGCATACGGCTCTAATTAGTCTTGACTGACTTGTTTGCTGAAACAAATTGGAGTGACTTTCACAGAGCCGAGCATTGTGTGCATCGTCATTTTCATTGTGCCTGGGAATTTTAATTATTCATTTATTTGTTGGTCTTCCGCTTGCAACCCCCCCCCCCCACCTCTAACCTCCTCTCCCCCCAGTCACAGCTCCTCTCCATCTTTTTGCCGGCAGAGTAGTGGCATAGACGCGGGGGGGCGGGAGTTGCCCAACCCCTCCTCCCCATCTCCTCCATGGTGTTTATCCACTAATTGGGCCACTTCCTGAGACAGAGGCCAAACAGGGAAGGGAGGAATGCATGGCAAAAGGCCACTCAGACAAGCTAGCGTCAGGGTTAGAGGGGGGGGGGGGGGGGGGTGGGAAAGGGGAGGGGGGCAGGTCGGGTGTACGGAGATAAACGGGGGCAAAAGATAGAGAATAAAACAGATAGACAGATGTTTTCTTTATCTTTTTTTCTTTTGTTGGGGAGGAGCAAGCCCCTGTTCATGACATAACATTTCATATTCCGCATGAGCACTTCCTGGCACAGCACATCAGCGGCTCATGCAGCCTTGCGACGTGTGCCGGCGGCGCTCACTCACTAATACACGCAAGGCTTGCCGTTTTGACCGCCACCCCTGCGCTCCCTCGACAGAACGCCCGGCTTTAATGGGGAGAAAATGCGTATAAGTCATTGGACTGACAAATGGGAGGGTTCGTGCTCGTTTTTATCCCGGCTGACCATCTATGCGCTCGGTTTCGTTTGATGTGCTGGCCCTTTGAAGTTGGCCTACAGGGTCTATTGGTGTTTTCCTGGGGTTAGAAGTTGAGCCCCCACAGCATTTAGGACTTTTCAGGCCAGTTAAGGGATGCCAGATGAGTCTCCCAAGGTCCCATGACACCACTGCGTTTGTTGTGTACTATATATGAGAGACGGTGTGCCAGAGCCACCAGAGTGTACTTCATTTTCCAGAATAATAAAAAGGAAAAAAAAAAATTATAAAAAATATAATGTATTATATATAATATAAAATAAAAATATAACTGAGGGAAACTTCGTGTAAGCTATTTGAGGTACAGATTCAAAATGATATGACTTCTCAGAGGACATTTTGAAAAAAAAATGCTCCACTATACAGACTTGATTAATACATCACTTTATATTGACTCAAGTATAATTTGAGTTAGAATGCTGATGGGTCCCGCCTCTTGCTTTGACCACCGAGTAAATGCCTCCATCTTTCATAAAACCTGCAAGCCACAGTTCTAACAGCTCACTGAGCCACCTATAAATGCATCTATATATATATTTTTTTTTATATAATAATGTATGACATACAATACAACCAATAGTAAACTTGCAGGCGATCTCCTGGTGATCTCCATCCAACCAGCTGTCACCTTATTTTGGTGTTTGTGGTGAAATGAGGAGGTATCGTATCAGATAACTCCTCATTTCAACTTCACCAATAGAAATAAATAGAAATCAATGCAATCAAACTGATTTTGTCACTGACGTTTGCTCGCGTCACATTCTGTTTGGAGGGTGTAATATTTAAACTACACACATCCTAATACATTAGACCTCTCTGCGTTGAACACATTACATTCCCTCTAGATTTTTTTTTTTGTGAAGCCCCAACCTTAAACTTCAGACTGCGCCTATACATGAAACTGGTTATACCACATGTATTGTACACATAAAACATGCATTGCTATGCAGTGCTCTCTGGGAATGACCAAGTTCTGAAATTCTGACCAGAGTCGAGAAAAAGCCCTGCTGATAGCGAGTAGGCCAGAAAAAAAGGTCACATGGTGGCCATTTGGACAGGGAAGACTAAAATGCAGCTGGGCTGGTGAGAATGACTCTGAATAAACAGGCCAGGCCAATCAAGGAAGGAGGAGGAGGAGGGGGTTGGTCGAGACAGACACAAACCCTTTCCTGTTGTCCTAAATAGCAACAACCAAGGGAGCGCTATCTCCACCAAACTTCCTGCCCTATCAGCTCCTGGGGACTCTGAGAACAGCGAGAGCCAGGCTGGTCAGAGAGCGAACACTGTGTCGCAGCATTGGAGGTCACTGACAAGATTGTGAAAAGTGATATAAGGAGGCGTATTTCGGTTAAATGAGACATGAATTGGGACTTTCTCTTTGGGGCATACTATCTCTAAACACCAAGTAGAATCAAAATGGTGTGTGATTCTTGGAATAGTGGATTATTGTTACTAACAATCGCAATACCATGTATAAACTAAATGTGAGCATGCATGACAAATAAGCAAAATCATATTTACTGACCAGTGACTGCACAAAAATGTATTGTGTTGCCCAAAGAAGAGCAGGGTAAAACAAGAGGTGATCACATGCACTGAATTTCTCACAGTATAAAGTAAGTAACATTTTACAGCTCCTCTCTTCCATGCATTCTCTTTTTAAGGCCCGATTCCTTGACTAATTTCAAAGACACATTCCTTCAAAATGATATAATGTTCTTCTATGAGAAATGGAAAGCCAGTCCAAGATTGGAGAAATAAGGTACAGAGGAGAGAAAAAGGGGCATATAGAGGAAAGTGATGGTAATAAGGAATTTGGAATGACATTTTTGGGTTGCTTTCAAGTTTATCTACAGTTTACTTTATCTAAAAAAAAACCTCGGAGTCGTGTGTTTGGAGAGTGGGTGGTAGATAGTGAGACAAAGAGGAGTCATTATGAGCCAAACTGCAGGAGGTGTGTGACGTTCGGCTGCTGTCCCCGGTCTAATGGCAGATGTGATGTGAGTCTGCAGGTGGCGTGCAACAGCCCTGGTCCTGGCCAATGGCACTCCAAAACAGGATGTCTGAAACTCCCCAGGCTTGGGACTTCCTCTCCCGGAGCGCCACGGCCCAGAGTTCAGCCAGCTCCCAGCCCGGAGGAACGCATTACAGATCTGGCACGTGAAACAGTCTGCTGCTCACAACTGAACACCAGCCCCCCTCCCTTTCTCTGGCCCAATCCCCTCTTTAACAATTTAAAACTACAGAAATAGTCCCCCTGATGCTTTTCCAGAGGAAAGAGCTCTTTTTCTACTTGCTTGGTTTTGCGTCAGCGAGGGCATTGAGAGTGCACCCTCCGCACTGTTAATGAAACTGGGCCTCGGCAGCCAACGTACCAAATTAAATCCAATGTGCCTTTCCAAAATAGCAAAAAAAAAAAAAATAAAAAAGATATGCAACCTTGACATGAACCGCAAACGACCGTAAAGTTCACAAAGAGGATGTGCGTATCTTTTATGACAGGACAGAACGGACAGAGCTCCCCAAACGCAAAGCCGTTGATGATTCTCATTTATCTGCATCACAAAGTGTTCTGGGGCACAAACAGATACACTGAAGCAAAGGGTTTTTTACGATCTCGCCATGCGGTGAAAAACTTCCTGTTTGTTAAAAGATAACCTGTACCTTGCAATATCGCTGGGCTTGTAAACTGCAAATATTTGGCATAGGTTTGAAAGACATAAATACCCCCTCCCCTTTCCTACACAGCAAAAAAGAGTTCTGCTAGCACTTCTTCTCTGAAGCTGTTTAAGGCCTTGCAGCTGTGGAGGCTGTGTTCACAAGCCTGAGCTGCGTTAATACCATTAGCAAAGATAGATGAAAGATAAATGTGCCTTTGAAGGAGTGGATGAAGCGGGGAGGAGGGGGATTCAAGAATAAAAGTGGCCACATTAGAGAGAAACAGCAGTCTGCTGGGGACTAAAGGGCAGGCTGGGAGGGTAAGCAGTATCCTCTGGCCTTCTACAGGCAGGCAAAGCTTCTCCAATTATCCCCCTCTGTACCACCCACCCACCCACCCATTTGGATCACAGTGACTTCATTAAGATGGCACGCTGTTTTGCCAATGTGGTTCCAATCGGGCCCAAACTGTACATAAACCCCGCAGGAAATGCAGCTGGGTGACAGACTGTCCAAAAATAAAGAGGGAGGCAGGGAAGCAAAGGAGTAAAGGGTGTATATGTGGGGTGAGGGCTGAGGAAAATAAAACACATGTGAGGCATCGCAGAAGGGGTGGGGGCATGATTAACGATGCCGACACTTTGAAGACAGGAAGACACCTGGCGACCATCTTGTCTCCGTGGGCCCTGGACAGACGGTAATGCTTTAGTGTGTAGGAATTAGGCCCTACGCATCTCCCAGCTTTAGCACGGAACCGCTGGCCAGATGGGGACTAAGCCGGGGGGATTGCAGAAGACTCAAGGAATGAGACACGACTGCCGGCTCCAAACAACTGCAGGGGAGTCTCCGTTGACTTGGCAGCATGCTTCGAGAATGATGGATAGTATGCTAGTCTGCAAGCTAGTTCACTTCCCTTATTGACTATGATTGTGTTAAATCCCTCCCATACGGCTGCGCTTGGGAAGACTAATGAAGTGACTGGGCTATGTGTATTTTCCAGAAAGGATACTGTACACTTCCTGCTCTTGCCGATCCACAAACAGCCATTGTTGTATAGCGCCTTGCAAACAAACAACAGGCGCCTAAAAAAGTCTTGTGTCTGCATGACCTTAAATATACAGCCCCCGACTGCGCATGACTTATTGACTGCAAATATGAGTTTTGTGGTAAACATCCTTGTTTAACAGCCCTATCGTTTCAGGAAAATATAAATAGGATGTTTAAGTATCATTAACGGAACCATTTCACATCTGTCAACTACCAACTTCCCTTGAGCTTTTGAGTTCAAACTTTACAGGATACATACAATGATTTCCTCCCATTTTTTTTCCCATGAAACAGAAGAAAAAGACCCTGAAAACTATATTAGTCAAATCCCCCCCACCAATAAACACATTGTAAAATATCAGTTTCCCAAGCCAAAGATGGTAATAACAAAGTCTTGACAGGAAAAGTGGCGACACAAAGCTAGATGTGAAGCTGAGAATGGCCTGAGGGCTTCAGCACAACAGTTGATCAGGCATTAGGTTGGAGCTATTAGGCCAAACGGGCGGGTGGACGTGGGGGTGCTGGGATTGTTCCTGTGGTAGCAGCATCGAGTGTCTCTTCCTAAGGTCGTCTTTGTAAGTAATTGGTCTGGTAGTTAGCCACAGTTAAGCATCTCCACAGCGGACCCTGAGGGCTAAACCGCTAGCAACGTTGTCATTACCAGGCTCCCTTTGAAGATGCCTAAGATTGAGTCTGACCATTCGTTATGCTCTTTATGCTGTTTCTGCAGAAGCCCAGTATTGCTGCTGGTGTCAAATCTCTAATAATGAATACTCTGTGTGTGTTTGATGGATGTCTGGGGTGTCAGACATTGACATGCGGCAGTTTTGGGCAGCATGAATGCCTTGTCTCTTTGGTTTGATTGAAACACAATTATCTAATTTCACTTGTAACACACCTATGTGTAAAGTATCTACCTAAAGTACCTATCTACATATGAGATAAAGAGAGATAAGATCCTGACAAAGAAATGTAAAAACAGGCCTGGAAACGGATTATTTATATATTATACTGTATATAAGACCATTATATACCAAACAAAGTAAAAATGCAACTCAGGAAGGCTAAAGCAAATTCACTTAAATACTTAAATAAATAGGCCAAAGGGAACACTAAAAGAGTTCTGAGAAACTTCGATAAACCAACAATAAAACAAATATCCAAAGTGTGAAGCAAATGTCAAGCATTTGTGGTTAAAGGTGTAGAGTTGGGTAAGTGATTGGTCCTGTAGAAACAGGATTTTTGTGCAGGGTTCCTGACAAATTTAATCCAAACAAATGAGGGTTCAACATCCTGGAAAATGAATTATGGTACAATAAAATGTCCACTCACACTTACAAAAACAACTTGCATTGGAAAGTGACTGCCTCATGTCCTGAAGAAAGAACAAGTAGTCCGTGTACATGTGTCATGACCCGGTCTCTATAAATATACACATGGTGGGCCAATACCCACAAAACATGCCACAAGAAAGAATGGTCCTTTGCAGCGGGTGCAGCGGGGAAAGCAGCAGTCCCAGAGCGCCGCTTCAAGCAGGTCTCAAATCAGCGCTTGGGGATAGCAAAACATATGTTAGCTATGTTATGGTTAGAATTAGCATCTCTGGTTTTCAACGGATGTGGGTTTGATCCCTTTGGCCTCCAGGCTCAATCAAGTCAATCTAAAATTAGTGGGCTGCCTCTTTTTTTTTCCGGAAGACAGATAATTCCCCCCTTGATTGTGGAGAGGGAAAAATATTGGGAAAAGCAAACATGGTAAGGAACGGGGAAAGTGGGCGAGTCCAGAGTATGGGCGCAACACAGTTATGGTGTCGCCGAAAATAGTGACAGGTGCAGTGACCAGCAGTTGCCAATAAACACATTCATACTAAAAATACACTGAGGACAGGAATGGGAAAGCTTTGTGTCAGCTTTTAAAGTTGTAAGTGTTTATTGCTGTGGGCGTAGGGCGGTTTGTAATGCCAGGGGACTGAATGCTAAAACTAGATTATATGACTGAGTCGCTTTGGACTTTGTTAAACAAAGTCAGGCTGGGTGCTGCAGGGGGGAAACTGCCAAAAATTGATCTTGGACTGGGCAACCCGTCAATGGGCTACTGTGACTATGACCAAGGGAAAAGGACACAGTCACCTCTGTGTGTATAGCTTTCAACAGCGCCCCTACCCTGAACAAAGTGGCAAAGCCCATACTGGCCTGAAAGGCAAATAAGGCCTTCTTCCCACTAATTGCAGAGGGGCTCAGAGACCGTTACCCCGACTGTTTCAACATGCAAATCACATCCGACTTAGGAACTGTTGGCTCCTTTGGACCCAACTGTAATACAAGGCCTGTTTGCTTGTTTTGGATCCATTTGTACCTTTGCTTTTCTGCAAATTGGACGAGGGTCAGCACTTAACAATGGTCATAAACAAATCAATAGAATAAATGCAAACCATGAACTTACTAGTAAGCAGTGAGTTTGTGATTTGCAGGTTAAGAGATTTGGTTGAAACGGTTGACGTTTTTTCGATGTCCAAGTTGTATCTCCTTTTCAGCGACTATATTTTAACATATAGTTAGGACGCACTTCAAATTGAAATACATCAACACGTTCTTGTCCCAAACTCGTCACATAATGACACTTTGTCAAACCCCCTGGCGTTACACATTTAACACGTGGTTAAAGTTGTGAATTCAAACAAAAGAACGTGCTTAGGTTTAGGCAACAAAACCACTTAGGAAGGTTTAGGAAAAAAACATCACGGTTTGGCTTAAAATGACTCCATTTGTAAAGTGAAAACAAAACTTAACGTTGTGAACACAGCTGTTTGTAAAGTGAAAGGGAAATTTGATGCACAGGACATGAACGACGGTCTTTTTGATGAAAGCCTTGTGTTTGTTGGACCCATCTACCACCCCTCCCGCCCACCCTGTGAGTGTTTTTTCGCTCTTTAAACTACGTCACCACACTCCACGACCACTGTCTCTGAGCGTTTACTGTTGCCACGAATGGGTTTACATTGTAGTTAATGGAAAGCCCGGTGCGTCTCATACAGGCGCTAAAGAGTGCTTCGGCATCACACGCGGAGGGACGTGACAAAGCGTCTGTATTTTACATCCTGGGAATGAGAACAGACTGGAAATATAGTAACTGGGGCAGTCAGTGAGTAAGGTTTGGGTATTGCTGAACAATCACATTATAAAGAGCCAGACTTAGACTTGAATACCCTTGCAGACAAGCCTACTGTACAGAGGAAAACAATAAGGAAAAACACTGCAGCCTTGGCTGCTGATGTCACTGTATTCTCAAGTGTTTTTGTCTCTCTCAAAAAAAGAAAAACTGACACAAGAAATATGTTGTGCTATGCTATCCTGTTTTGTACATTTCCTGAAATCCAAGGTGTAGGGTACAGGAAAAATCCAGTTCAAGAGGGAAGGTCAGCCTTCAGCGTTCGAGGTCTGGAAAAACCATTAGGTGGAATGGAAGGGAAGAGACAAGGTCTAAGTTATTTCCTCTCTTTTTTCTTTTCTCTCCATCATTCGAGAAAGGGGTTGGGACGTTTATCCTCCTTGGAGTGTTGCAGCGGTCACTGCTGGGAAGGAAGCAATGACAAGAGGACTCAGGATGCAACTGTGTATTGCGACAGAATGGGGCAACTGCTCATGCATCTGGTGACCCAGGGTCACAGGGTCATGCAAAATGCGTCTGTCTGTTGCGTATCTGACTGTTGGTGTGTTTGTGTTGTTTCCTTGCTTTGACTTCTTGTGCATCATAAAAATGACGTATTTCAAACACTGGAATAAATCACCAACAAATTAATTCTCAAAATAGATATCACGTGTGTGTGTGTGTGTGTGTGTGTGTGTGTGTGTGGTTATTATGAAGGTTCATGTACAGTGGTTACACAATAGCTAGAGGTGAAAAGTTGCCAAGAGGTGTTAGGCAATCAACTGCAAAACAATGAGCGAGAAATAGAATCAGGAAGTTGAGTTTTATATAAAACAAGAAGTCTACCCTGATAAGATTTTATGTAACACTGACTGTATTTTTTGTTCTTCATGTGGGAAACAATGTCCACAGAGCTGCTTTAATCACATAGCAACATTGCCAGGGGAATATATGGATAGTTTTGTGATTCTTTGGCTCACTTTGTTACCTATTTCTGGGAGTGCTGCCCGTCCGCTATGAACAGAACATGCCTTGTGTATCCTCATTTTACAATAAGAGCACAAAGACAAGTGCTCTGGGTCACTCTGCCAAATGAACACCATTACTCTGGAAGCGTTTCGCGATATACAGGCCCCGGTCTTTTGTGAGCCCAGTGTTCGGAGCAACCCTGTGGCTTCCCTCAGGTGCTCAACGTTTCCCTGCAGCTTTCCAAAGCAAGCGTATTGGTTAACCACCCAAACCACTCGAGCATAATGCAATCTCCGATTCACAACACACAAAATGTATTGGCAGCAATCCACGGAACCTAATCCAGGAAGGGGAAACATTTCTGCAAACAGACTCTTGCTGAAAACGTCTAATGAATGGTTTCTCGTCTATTCTGAATGATGTGGAGATTTTTCCAAATTTCCCCGGTTTGGGCTTTTTTGTTTTCCTCATACCAAACTACCAACAAGGGAGAGCGGTAGACAGACAGTGCTGCCTCTGTGCACAAGCTGTCCTGGAATGTGCACTGGCGTACAAGCAAGCTCTGAAATTATGGCCCTGGCCATTGCTAAAGAAAATAAAATTGATGCAATCTGTAGAGCATGCAGCTTTTAATTAGTGGCTTCCGTCTCCTAATTGGTTTCTCTCCGTTTCCCTCCGCCTTAATTCGGGATTGGACCAATTGGCCGTGCTGCATTTAGTGTGCTTTGTTTGTCTTGAGAGAAACCGTACACCGTAATCAAGGCACACAATTAACGTTTTTCAAGGGCAGCGCAGGAAAATCTGTGCAGAGAACAGTCAACCTCATTCTTTTTTTAGTTTTCCACATTTCTTTAAAGGGAATAAATCTGTACGGATTGTGGGAGCAACCAGAGGAAAAGCCCCGTGTTGTAGTTGTAAACATAAGTTGTTCTGAGAATGTGGAAGTATGAGGAAATAATTTGGGTTCAGGACAAGCACGCGGCACTTACATTCTTGGTATTTAGCACATCATTTTACAAAGAGTGTGACAGTCGGATAAGCTTAAATTCCTCGCTTACCAACAATACTAGCAACCAGTGTTGTGAGGTCAAAGGTCAGACCCATAGACATAAAAAATAAGAGACAGATACTTCTTTCGTTTTATAGTGATCATGTAGAAAAATGCAAGGAATACTGCGTGACAGCTGGATTCTCGCGCTGTCACAAGATCATGCGAGTCACATCTCACATGAAAATCCATCTTGACGGGCTTCAAGTAATGTGTTTGTGTTTGGCAGAGAACGGACCAATCAGCGTCCTACGAGGAGCTACTGGCAGCTACATGGTTTAGGTGACTCACTGACACGGAGAGGCGACTGTTCGTTCTAGAACTGGAGAGTATTTCTTCATTGAAAGAAGAGCAAAGAACGGCACTGAAGGCTTTTCTCGATGGAAAATACGTTTTCGCTCTTCTCCTGACTGGCTTCAGCAAGAGTTTGAATGACAGACGGTTCATCCAATCACCTGCCAAGTATTTTTTTGAACGTGTGCGCTTTTACAGATTTTTAAGATTCCAATGGCGGCTTCTCAGATGGTTCTGTGTAACAAACCATCTGGCGGGTCAGGTGAAGGAATACTGCCTCTTGAAAGCATTATAAACAACTAATTACTTCAGTACTTCCCACCTATACTTCAAAGGTGTGTCCTTAAGACAACTTTGTACATATGCAGAACACGCATTTAACTCCACTGAGAGCACATATAATGCCCCATTCATGCCGGAGCTGAGTTTTTGCCTATGCAATAAGCCCTCTTCATAATGGCTTGTGGAAAGTGCATTATCTGAACGCAAATGTTTACCCATGACCTAACAACTGAGTCATGTTTATTGCACGCAACAAAAGCTAACTGTGAGTGAAAACACACAGGAGATCACAAAGCTAAAGCTTACTGTGGTATGTTTATAGCCGGGTATGTGGTCTTTTAGTGGTTTTGTGTCGGAGCACAGATGAGTAAACACTCCCATGTAGCTTTTCCATTCAAGGTGTGCGAGCATGGTGAGACGCAGGTAAGCCAATGATGGACATCTCTCAGTTGTTCTATGTGTCGACTTGGCTTTGAATGAGAAAAAAGTAGAAACGAAACAGCTGGAAAGCAGAAAAAAAAATTGTTGAAGCCGGGGAGAGAGGATGCACCGCTGGTTGCAAAACATGCTTGGTTTGATAACATAAATGAAATCTTTTTCCCAAACAACTACTTGCTGGACTTTGAGTATGCTGGAGAGATAAGTGTGGGAAAGGAAAAAAGAAAAAAAAATACAGAATCAGAAAAGGAGGACAGGAGGAAAAGGAGATAAAAGCAAGGAAAAGAGGCTGGTTGGCTGCTGACGGCTTGCAGCACAGGCTGTAAGGAGCAATCATTTGAGGTCAGGGACAGGTCTGGTTGCCCGGCACGACTGGATTCTCACTTACACACACACACACACACATTCCCTGTGTCATCCTCTCTCATGTTTACTGTTTCCACCAGCCAACAAACGCATTTCCTTGTTACTGGGGCAACTTGAAGAAATTTACTCCTGCATAGAAATCACATTCTCCACACAGCGGTGAAGAGGCCAGGCCTGAGCCGCAAGCAGTGTTAAAACTTACGACACATAACATTAAATTACCAAAATTGCTGGGATGTAATGTGTGGGTTTTGGACTTTATAAAGTAGAACTTTACAGAACTACGCAATGCATATAGGAATATTTGTATTGTTTTATTGAGTTTTGTAGCTTGATTCTGTTACTACTGATTATTGATAAGGTAGGTTGCTGGAAACATCAACCTATTATGAGGTTGCAGTTGTGCTTTAAGTTGCTCCAGTTGTCTAACTGATTGCATGAAATGCAATTTGTATAAAAGCCCTGAAAGCCAACCTTGCGTAACTTTTCCAACAGCTTATGTTTACTAGTGGTGCAACGGTTCAACGAGCCCACGATTCAGTTTGCATTTTTTGAGTTACTGTTTTGGTTCAATTTGTTTTGCACATTAGGGAGAGGAAAAACATAACCATTTCCAATGTGTTAACTAAATAAATGATATTTCTATAATATATTAAGCCATGACACTGACTGCATCTGTAATGTTTACATGCATTATTTCACCTACTGACTTAATAGTTACTCATTACTGAAGATTTCTCTTGAAAGCACGTCCGCTGAGTGCCAAAGTATAACTAAAATAAGAATCTGACAAGGTTCGCTAAAAATACCCTTATGATAATATTCAGTCTAGTTCACTTAATTTGTCCACTAACAACAACTAACAGGATCTCCATTCAGGCTCAGTGGTGGCTAAGGAAATCTGTATTTGTTTCATCGTGTGACTGTGTGCACGTATCTCCCTGGAGCTGGAACAGATGCAAAATGCAACAAACATGTGACTCCATTTCTGGAAAGCAAAACAACATAGCAAGCGTGGAGCTGGGCTCTATTAAGCATTTGAGGGCGTAACATAATTCCATGCAACATTTAGCGGTGAAACAAGACACAGATCGCCCATGGACGTAAGTAGTTCCTGAATTATGAGGGGCAGAAAAAATAACAGATGCGGAGAAGGAGGAAAGATTTTTTTTTTTTTTTTTTTTGAGGGGGGCAACCGGATAAGCAATAAAGATGATGGAGATATGGGGGAGAGAGAGGAGAAGGAGAAGGGAGATAGCGAAGAAGGAGTCCAAGAAAGAGAGTTAAAAGTTCCTCCATTCTGCTTTCTGTCTGTGACCAGTAGGTTTAAAGCTCGAACGTCCCTCTCTCTCTGTCTGTTTACAATTACCGTGCCGCGAATGAATCTTCCACGAATGACCGCTCAACTGGCAGCCCTGACTAGTCAGGAACAAGGGAGCTATTAGTGGAGGAACTGAGGAAGGAAGGAAGAGGGGAAAGCCAAAGGGAAGGCAGTCCAGCTCAGAGGCCCAGGGAGGGAGAGGAGAGGAGGGGAAGGAGGGAGGGAGCAAGGGGGAAGGCTTAGTGGAGGGAGGGAGGGAGGTGGGGAAGGATCAGTGGAGTTATACAGCAAAGAGGGAAGGGTGATAGAAGAGGAGGGCTCAGCCACATCTCCCTGAGGCGATCTGCTCGACAGAAGCAAAGATCCCAGAGGAGGAGGAAGAGGAGGAGGAAGAGACCGAAGCATCCCCTCATCCCAACCCGCCCATCTCCCCCCCACCACCCCGCCAGCAAGAAGAGGAGATGAAAGAGATTAGTTCTGGGGTCTGGCCCGGAGGACAGTGGACCAGGCAGCCTCTGAAAATTCTTTCATTTCTCAGGCAACAGGATTTAGGATGGGACCTCCCCGTGGCCCTTTGACACAAGAAATACATGAGAGCATTTCGTGGGTGTGACACTCTCTCAACCCCCCCCATCTGACCCGAGTCAAGGTTTTTTTTGGGCATGAGAGCGCTTCTGGGGACTTCCTGACAACCATAAATTACTCTGACTTCAGAGATGACATGCAAGGGAAAAAAAAAAGAAGCGCCGGTACCCTTTTTCTGCAACGCCAACACACACACACAGAGGTGCAATCCCAAACCTATGAAATAGCTGCCTTTCACACGGTCATTCATCAAGCGGAGCCTGTGAAAGAGGAAACGAAGTGACACTGCCCCGTCATCCTCTTTCCGATGCATCTGCCAAGTCCTTGCAGCGGGGCGTCAGGACCTCAAAGACCTCAGACATGTTTCGGTCTCACTTTATTGTTGTGTCTTTACCTGACCTCAGAGGTCGCGCCGTACCTATCATAAAAGGGTTCTCCTTAAAGTCATCAACTAAATCATTTCAGTTTTCATAGCAGACAGGCCAGTGCACCCATTTTGGAAAGGACGGAAGCAAAGATGGTGGTGGTAGTAGAGACACAAGCCAGAAGGATTTAGCAGGATTGAATCCTGTGCCAGCAAGTGTTAGCACACATTTCCAGGTCCCAATTTATCAGCCTAAATCAAAGTAAAGGTGCACTGAAGAAACATGTCTCAAACATGTCTCTTTAGGTTATTATCATTATGACTATTTTTATTCCACTATTTGAGAATTAATTGGAAAAATAATCAGGAGATTAGTCAATAACCTCCATAATCCTAATGTTACTTATTCCTCTTCAGCACAATAAGAGCAGGTGAAGGCCTCACAGGGTCCAAAGGAATCTACTTAACCACATGCTTAACCAACACTGATGTATACATACAGCTCAGCTACATGGAAACACAACTCCTGCTCTGACAGCCAAATGGTCCTCCTCACAGAAGGGCCCGGTGGGATTGATTTCATTTCTGCTACAATGGGTAACTTAAATCTCGATGAAGACGACTGAGGCCGGCAGAGGATATACATTGGGATACCATTACTCCCCCGGCCTGTCCAGTGCACCTCTGAAATTACCGCAGCAAATAATAGCCCATTTGTTTAGCCATTCTCCAAACATGGCTCTGGACCTTGTTGAAGTGAACACAAAAAAAAGAGCACAAACCTGCTTTTTATCACAGGAAAAAAAAAAAGGAGACACACTGTAGCTCCCTTTGCAACATTACCGTACCCCCTCGTCCTGCAACTCCCATTTCAAATCCCCCCAAAACTTACACCTTATCCACTTGTAAGCAGCTCTTAATGTGGTGTTGGGATCCCCGGAGCAGAGAGCTGGGCTCAGGGAGCTTCAGCAGGGGATATTTGGAACATACAAAGGGGGTATTATTTGTTGTACCCCCCCAGTTGGCCCCCTACCAGCTTCTATTCTGTATGTGGGTCTGACTGTATCCTGATGGTGGCGAATGATGACTCCTTCCTACTGCCTGGTTTTCACACAGACTAGAGAAAGACCAAGCAGGCTGTCGAATGTCCCCTCAGGTGGGACACATATTTACCTTTTAATCAGTAGGTTAAACTAATGTCTATGTTTCATAACTATGGTAACTGAGTTACTGAAGCATTTTTCTCCAAATTTGGACACAATTTCCATAAACCGTACTTGTCTCTGGTCTGTATTTTGTCAGTGTGTTTAGGTGGAGGCATGTTGTTTCAGGTACCGGTGAGACGTGAAATACAATCCAGGGAGGCCAGTTTGAGTAATAGATTCAGGAGTTTGAAGGCTTATCAGATGCCAAAACACTGCACAGAGGTTTACAATACTCACAGACAGGATTTTACAACTCGGGAAAGTTATTATAGCAGCAATTATTTCATTTTTCGTCACGAGGCAAACAGTAGAAATTGAATGTTCATGTTACAGTTATGACAGCTTGATAGATAGCTAAACATGTAGCTAGATGTAGTTAGCTAGGTGTCAAATCAGAAGCTAGAATCATCATAACATATCTGTTGTTCAAATATTGTATTTGTATTTGAAACACCTGAGTTGGCGTATACAGTGACATCCACTCAGTCGCCAGAAAACCAAAAATACTTTGATGAATACATTTTATATCAGCCTCGTATCACGCTGCAGTAACGCACAATGCCACATGGTGAACGTTGTGGAATGATTGGTTAGGTTTAGGCAACAAAACTACTTGGTTAAGGTTGGAAAGAAGATCATGGTTTGTGTTAAAGTAATAACGTAACAACCATACCAGCGTAACTAAATAAATAACAACCGCCCTTAGCGGACTTTCTACGTATACATTTAATTTTGGTTTCACACGGGACACAAATAGCAGACTACCCATCCACCACTCCTCCTACCACCCCTTAGTGGACTTTCTCGCGTGTTATACTCATTATTATACCACGTAACTTTCAATAATGGTCGCTTGATATACTCCGTCACTTGCTCTGATCGAATGCAAAATGTCCACATTCAATGTATCCATGGTAGGTGTTGTTACTCAGGAAGTGTAATAAGTTATTTTTTTTACTTATTACTCCTTTAAAAAGTAATAATATTACTTTACTTGTTACTTGGTATCAAGGCACTCAGGGCACGGTCACGCATGGCCATCGCCTGCCGAGGCGATATTCGCCTGAAGGTTCACCAAAGTTCAACTTGATGCAGTGCAAAAATGCATACTGACCCGCCGTGCATTCACACCATCGTAACAAAAGCACAAAAAACAAATTGCATTCTAGTAACGATTAATATAATTACTGTTTTGGAAATTGTAACCCCATTACACTACTCGTTACTGGGGAAGTAATAATATTGCCCAACACTGCCAACATTTTTTCCTGGGGACTGGGCAGGTAACATCCAATCTTTTACCATCAAAACGCTTCACTGTACCTCAATGTAGGTGCCAACTGTTGTTGCTTTGTAACTAAGCATCTGGAACTGGAATATAGTGATCTACACAGTATGTGCTGGCTAGTAAGCCATTGGACGGCAGCCACAATGTTTGAGAGGCCACGGTGCACTTACTGTGCCCATTACGGGTGATAAAATCTGCTATCATGCTGAATGTAATTTGATGTTACAACATTTATGCTCATTGATTAGTAACATTGCCCACAATCATTTAATATAACCACTTTGCCATGTTAAAAGGATAACCCCCTTAGTATAAAGAGTACAGAAGAATCTGACGAAGAGGACAAAAGAAATACAGAGAAAGGCAGTAAAAAAAAAAAAAAAAAAGTGCAATAAAGACAGACAGACTAAGACGTAAAAAAGAGGAAAATATACTCGCTCTGCAGCAGTATTGCAGGAGGGGGGTTAGGAGTAGCATTTGTGAGAATAAACGAGATTTCCTGAACTGAGAGCATTCCAAGGGCGCCGGTGGTCTCGGCTTGCCAAGAGGCAAGACGACACATGCTGGAGATGTCTGCCAGGTAGCAGAGCACAAAGAGCCCTCATTTCCTCCCTATCCCTCCCTCACTCCCTCCTCCACACCACCCTCACCCCCTCAACACACACACACACCTCCCTCCACCATCCTCATGTCTTTCTCTCTCTAGCTCACCAAAACAGAGGAGTAGCTGACAGAAATGCAGAGTGTCTTTTGATTTATAAATGACAAGACTTCTCCAACACTTTGTCAAGAAACATGCATGTAACAACCAAAAGCACAAGCAGTTTCTTTCCATCTTAATTTGATTTTACTTCTATTTTTACCTCTTCCAAGGAGGTTATGTTTTTGGTTCGGTTTGTTGGTTTGTTTGTCTGTTTGTCAGTCGGATTACGGAAAAATTGCTGGCCTGGTTTTCATGAAACTTGGTGGAAGGATGGAGCATAGGCCAAGAAAGAACCCATTAACTTTCAGAGCAGATCTGCATCACGAGGGTAGGATACACACACTATTTTTTACTTACGGAAGAGGCCTCGGTGGAGGTCTGTGCTCTCCGAGGGCCCCCTCTAGTTTAAAAGGATAATAATGTATCATAATATGTATCTGACAGACTGCTTTCCTACTGTGTTTAGTATGTATCAGAAGAGGAATTCCTATAATATTGTAGAAAACTTCTTCCAAGTTTAGTTCAACTTGCTATTACACTTTCTTCCACTGAGTTAAATCTTTTAGTGGCCAGAGTTAGTCCGGTCTTGCAGGGGTTTTTTTTCTGCGTCTGGTCGGATTGGAGGCTTTTTGTGGTGGTATTCTTGGATGCACACATGTGTAAGCTGATACTAATACAGCCCTTGAAGTTTGATACTTGCCTGGGGATCCTGCTCCCCCAATGCTCACAAACACACATGCACACAGCTTCCCGGAGCTCATCCATCCCTAGGTGGTATCCCATTACTTGCTTGTAAAGATATACACACACACACACACACACACACACACACACACACACACACACACACACACACACACACACACACTTTTTGTTTTCTTTTGCCACTGTAGCTTCTAAGCCACAAGCCAAAAACTCTCACTCTGCCTTCTAATTACTGCATCTTAGAAAGACAACCAGGGCAGGAAATACTTTAAATACTCTCAAAACAGGACGGTGAGAGAACAGTGTTTAAGCAAAGAGAATAATACCAAAACTGCAGCTGGTGGTTGATATTGAGAACTCAACCCGGGATGAAAACAGCTAAAAAGAACACAGCATTTAAGCAGAGAGACTCTAATAGCTACAGCGTGGATAATATCAACAGCTCGGCTCCAGCAGGACACCCTGTACTGTGGCAGCGGGGCCCTATTTAGAACTGTGCAGTCAGGAAAAAAAACAGTGAATAAGCTCTAATCCTTTAAGACAGCACCAATAGAGATTCCATCATGCTTGGCTCGTCACGAGAAGAGAGAGCAAAGCTTGGGAGATGATAACGTCAGTCCAACACAAAATAAAATATGGCCTGTTTTGACTGGCTGGCTTATAGCCGCTCTTTTAGCTAAGGGTTGTTTCCTGTTGGGTGGCTCAGGTGGAGGTTTCTGCCAAAGAAAAGGCAAAACAAAAAGGTATTCACAGAGCGAAACTTTACGGATCCTCCGATGCCCTCGTGTGAGGCCGAATAACAAAAGACTGAAATGTTTTGAGTGCTCATGGGAGGGTTTTTTTTTCACTTAAGTTAATGCAGAGTCTTTATGGAGGTGGGAATTAAGAGGTTTTCATATGAGCCAACACACACAAACAAAAGCACAACATGCATACACACATTTTAGGTTTCTTTACCTTGGTGTCAGGTGGGGTTTTCTTTCATATGATTTATTTGTCACTTTCTCAATAGTCACGAGGTGGGAAAACCCACCATTCTGGTTCACCAGGCAGGTGAGAAAAGCATAAATCATTTTCAAAACACCACTGATTAAGATCTGGGACACCGGCAAGCATACAGTACATGAATGGGAAGCCACAAACACACAACACACACACACACACACAGGCAAAGATGTGAGCTCTAAATGCAACAGAGAGAGGAGGAAAGAAATCAAAGCTCCACTTAGCCAATGCCTGAATATTTACCAAGTGGCCCACTAATTACAGTCTGGTGGAATTTGACTGTGATTACAATTAGCAACGTCCAGACTGGCTAGGAAAACACTGGCAGATGTTCAGGCTGCTCGAACTGGCCTGATGTCGGGTATTTACTTTGTATGACTCCTGCTAAAGCCCAGCAGGCCACAGAAGCACTTTATAAATGACTTTATCGACATGGACCTGCTTGTTAGGAAGAAGACACAGAGTCAGATGCACTTGCAGTCATGAAATTATAAATAACAGTAGGAGGAGAGGTCAAATGAATAAGGTAGAAGTGGTGCGTTTTTGTGTTAGGATTTCAAAAGGACCACTAACTCTGTGAAAACAAGCATGACTTAGAATTATAAATAGTGACCCATGAAATAGTCACATGTTGCACAATTACAACGCCAGCGTGTATTACTGGAAGCATGTGTTGGGACACAAGACCACAAGACCATGAAGGCTCATAAAATATCTCACAAACCTCATGTTTCAGTGCCGTAAATCATGCAATAGAGCATTTCAGTGAATGACAAAAAAAACAGATAGAACAACCAAATTACTCGGGGTGGGAAAAAAATTGATTCACGATTTTTTTTTTACAATTTTGAAATCGATTTTTTTAATGCCAGAATCAATATATTTGCTTCGTTTGAGTCTATGCAGAATTAGAAGGAAGTTACCACTTTTATTGTTGTAGTCTGAGTAACGTGATGTCATATCCGTTCCGTATCCTTCAACCAAAACAAACCAGCCGGCCGACGCAAGACGAAACGAAAAAGTACAAAACGGAGGAGGGTCCGCGTGGATACAACCTGCCAATCCAAGTTCCAAGTATGGAAACACTTTGGGTTTCACACATTGCAGGAAAAGCAGAGCTTGACATCACGGCTAAAGCTGCATGCTAACTCTGTCATGGACAGGAAACGTTATTGTATCGCGGTAACGTGCGGTCAAACAAGCAGTCACTTTCATCTCCGTGGTCAAATCGTCCGACGCTACAACTGTAGAGCACCCATATACTGACATTTATGTTAAATGCATTCAAATGGCCCAAATGGAGATGACCGTGGATGTATAAAGAGAACGGAGCTGACGGGACGCTTGGCTAGACTTGGCAAAGTGAGCGGAAGTATACACGTGTGACCACGTCCAGTTTTCAAAATAAGGTGTTAAAAAAGGGAACTGTATATACAAAATACATATATGGACATAAGATTGATTGGATTATTTTAACCAGAAGTATAAAACATTACATGTCTCTTAGAAATTAAAAAGAAAATACTACTAAATTCTGAAGAAAATGTCTTTATTCTTTGATTTTTGGTAAAACAAAATGTAATAAATAATGCCTGACAATGACTGATATATTTGACTGCAGGACATCTCTGATTACATACAAGCTGAAAATCAAACATTTTTAATGTATTAACTTAGATATTTGACAAAGTAAAAGTCACTAGAAGTGAATGATTCAACTTTTTCCCAACGTCTAGTGTTAAAACAAGTGAACAAAAATCTCAATATCGAATCGCAATAGGTAAAAATCGCAATACATATCGAATCGGCACCCAAGTATCGTGATAGTACTGAATCGGGAGAAAGATGTATCATCCCAAAGTACCATAATTCAATACTACAGAATATTAAACAATATGACAGGTCTTTGAGACATAAATCTGCTTCCAGCCTGTTTTTATGAGGTAAAACTCTTGTTATTGTGATATGTTTCCTGCTGTTGCCTGAGCCACAAAGAAAGTTGGCTACATCTGATATTTAATCACTTTTATCTAAATTCCTTGTATCCCTTTGAGTACGTACTTTGTCCTCAGTGGCAGAGATTTCTCATTTTTATCCATTGAGCAACATGGGGGCAGGTTTGAACTATTGTTTTCTAAGCATTTGTATTTATTCTGGCAGGCTTTAAATCTATGGGAATTGTCAGTATTGATCATAATTGTCAAAAGAAGTGACCCATATCAAGTTTGGCACCATCTCCTGTTCAGAGGCCACACTACAGTACAAGGGCTGATTTTCAGAGGGAGAAGCATGAGGACATGAAGAGCGGAGAAAACCTATCGCAGAGTAAGAGTGGATAGAAAGGACAAGATATTCTGAAGTGGTGGAAGGTGAAATAAGAAAACAAAAAAACGTTGCTTTGTATTCTGTTCTCTTTAAAACCATGTTGAGACACGTTAAGAGACGTGCAAAAAAATGGCTTGGTTTTTGTGTCACTCATCATTTGCAGTCAGAAGGTAATCATTATTTAATCTAACACCTGTTTTACAGCCAATTTTGCAATTTCAACATCATATAATTAAAGCTAACTCCAGTGTTTTATTTGGCAAAATCTGGCAAACAGAAAGGAAGGTGTTACAACAGTTTATATGTTGTCATTGTTCCAATTTGGTAACACACCTGGAGAGCCAGATGACTCAAACAGCATTCTGGCACAATTTCACCCACAACACAGTGAGTCAAATGTGTAATACTGGGAAAGATAACATTTGTAAGTAGGCGTGGGACTGGGTTCATACCAGTCAGGACATGATTTGTCATTATAATTATAGTTTATTATATCTATATTTATAAAACATAAATACAGAAAGTATCAGTAGCTGAGAAGGATTGTGTCCTCAAGATAGTTGCAAGATATTTGTGCATCCCAAGTGAATGCATTTATCTGACAACCTGATTGATGAGAAAGGGTTTGCAAAGTGAAACTTGCCCTTGCATTTTGCAGTATCACAAACTGGACGTCTGTGGCAACATTCCTGGGAAAAATCCCTGTTTGGATCTCTGGGAAGTGAGATCCACAAACACACCTGCAGTTACTGCTTACCGCCATAGGTGCCGCCAAAGAGGACGAAGCGGAGATCTTCGAGATTGTAACTTTTATCAACAAATACTGGTTGAAAACAATGGCTGAAAAAAACAAAACTGTGCTGAAATGATAAGTAGATTAATCAGTAAAGTAACCGACAGCAATTTTGCCTTTTTGAGGTTAACAGTTTATTCCTCAACCGCATCTTAAGGTCCGTCAGATCGGACAACTCCATCACCAGTGAGGAAAGTCCAGAAAGTTGAGTCAAGATATTTGAGTCAAATTTTTCCAACAACAATAAAACAATTGTTTAAGGCATTTATTCAGCAACATGACTAAGAGTCTACAGCCACGCTAGCAGCTCTGTAATGGTACATGTCCACAGGGGCGTTTTTTACCGCGAGGGGACGCGACGCTTCCCAACATTGGACGCTTGGTGTGCTGTCCCTAGAAACAAGGCACTCAGCTCCTGATTGGATGAACACTTTCCCGCCGTTGGCTGCTGCTCCCAGCTTTCAAACCGGAACCAGTCTGGAGGCTCGTTTGGAAACTTTCTTCTCTTATTTCACGTAAAAAGTTCACTGAAATGTGTTTCTGAAAACATTTGAGGCGAGAAATAATCCATGCAGTTGATGAATCTGTCTTTATTTTGGATCGACAACGTTTAGTTTAAAAGATTATCGGGAGTTTGGAGAGGCGGCGAGTCGCGTCGGACGCCCGTGATTTGCATAAAGTAGCCAGGACCTCAACTTTATGCAAATGAGGAGCGGGCGTCTTGACGCCTAGTCTCTCGAATCGCGACGCCGCGCTACCAGAATGCATTGCGCGGCTGCTTGCATAGACAATGAATGGGGAGCGTGGAAAGCACAGAGGCTGTGGACACGCACCGTAAGGCTGTACTTAGGCACATCGGTAGCTAAATGCTAACACCATGCTAAAATGTTCTCATTGACGAAGTTAGCCTAATGATGTCAAACAAACAGTTTGTATTGGGGTTGTATGAGGTACTTATCCATAGTCAGTGTATTACCTACAGTAGATGGTGGTCGGTACGCTCCCAGTTTGGAGAAACAGACAGGAGTAAAGCAATGCAATGTACTGCAAAATATATATTAATTCAAAAAATCTGAACTATCCCTTTCCTTGTTGGACATTTATAATGACTGATATATATGATATCACAAGTCAAAGCCCTGGAGTCTCATCATCCAGTGACAACTCTGAAAGGCAGCCATGTTAATTGTTCCTATAGAGTATCAGGACACACATACTGCCCTTTCAACTCTAATTCTATTGCCTCTGTTTTTTTTTTTTTCACCCCTTGGATCTGATAAGAGCCCAGTTGGGAACTTCTGGTCCTAAAACAAAGACCCATCTGCTAGTAATCTTCTCCACTGTAAGCACTCCTGCCTCCTGATAACATGGAGGAAGCCCAACACACATTAGGGTAAACAAATAGGCTATTCAGTGAAACAACAAACCAACACTAGCTTTTCCTGAGGAATAAGCCACCAACAGCAACAAACTAAAGAAGGGAAAAAAATGTGGTTTTAGACAAATGGTAGAAGGGACATCTTGTTTGAGTGTGTGTTTGTGTGTACAAATCGACTAGATGGACAGCTGCTCGACAAACAGAGTGACAGGGGGTTCTTCCTACTGAACAGGCTGGATAAATATTCCTGGCGGTGCTAATCAATCACCACAGACCGGTCACGGCGGGTCAGAGGTGGGCTTGGGTGATTGGTGCAATACAAAGGAAAGAGGAAGTGTAAAAAGTTGTTTTTAAGGTGGAGGGGTAGGAGGTGCGAATGGGGGGTTTGTTTGGTGGCATGTCATCAGGGAGAGGAAACAACTAACCTACTTACATTGGCCACTGCACCTTCCACACTTACATTAATTTATGCAATTACATATGCAATAGCAGATCATGTTGTAGAAGTTAAAGAGGACGAAATGTGTGTTTTGTGCAAAAACATATTATTCTGGTTAGTCTGCAGTTGTGCATAACATTTATCAAAAGGGATACAAAAGCAAAAGGAAGGACTTTGTGTGCTCGAGTGGAAACTATCTATTTGTTATCTTTTGTTATCCTTTTGTTAGGATGTGATTCAGCCGCTATTAGTCATATTATGCCTGCATGTTGTTGCATACCTGGTCATGTTTGTCACTGATGTAATACAAAAGCCAAAGGAAGTTGGAAGACTTTGTGTGCATGCAGGACAGGATGTTTTAGTTATAAAAGTTAGGCTATTATTACAACTTTGGTATTATTAAACCTTTAGTTTATACTTCAAAATCTTGCAGAGTCTAAATCCGATGAGGCAACAGTTTCCCGACTCGACGCAACCTCATTTAAACTGGATAAGAAGAGGAAGTCCACGCTGTCCTGGAGCGGTGGTTGAAAGATGGACATCAGGCCTGCTCCCTTTCAAACTAAAGTAAACGCCACTTTCTCCCCTCTCTTCCTCTCTCCATCCCTCCCACTCTGTCCATCAAACAGCTGAGGGCCCCCAGGAGCCTCCCTCTGCTACACCAAGAGTCGACAATGACTTCATTGACACCCCGGCGTCCCATTAATCTTCATTTGTCCCATCATATCCTGCCATTGGTATGGAAATGCACGCCCATCTCCGGTGTGAACTGACAGTCGGCGTCGGTGGTGGCAAAGGGAGCGATAAAGGCGGGTAGGGTGCTCAAACCGTAGGGGGTGGGAGGTAGGGGTGCTATCTGTCCATTTGGCAGCTTCCGTTCCCAATGTATGTCATAGGTTCCTCATTCAAATGACTTGAACCTTGCTAAACAACCACACACACACACACATACACACACTCAGTAGGGGGTGCAGGCGGGAGGAGGTAATCTGATTTCTCAGCTGCCCGGGAGACCACTTCCTGAGAGGGAGGCTTGTGGAAGGACGCCTGGGGTTTCCCATCTGTCTACCCAGGGGTATGACCCCCCTCCCTACTGTTAGAAGAGTTTCTTTCTCTCTCTCTCTTTCTCTCTCTCTCTCTCTCTTCGTCTTTATGCATCTTTTCCCTTCTCAGATATACACACACATGCCAACACACACTCAGGCTGTTTCTCAGCCGCCTCACCACTAATGGAGTTTGAAATGAGACGGCAACCAGTTGCAGAGGTGGAGGAAGTCGCTGTCATTCCCCCACCACAGCGATGGATCAATTCTCCACAAGTGGGCTAGAAAAGGGGTGGGGTTGGAGTGTGGGGAGCTGGGGGTGGGGGGGAAAAATCCGAATGTGGAGGATTTCATCAAGGAGTACAGATAGTAGTAGTGCTCATAGATTTGCAGTGAGCAGTTACCAGTTTACATAAGACAACTGCAGATGTGTCGACTCTTTATGCTCTTTTCTTAGTTGACATGTGATTATTATGTATGAAAATGAAGTAGAAAAAGAATAACATGACATCCGCATGGCAGGAAATGCAAATGTCTGGAGACAAATATATAAAGAAAATGGTTTTAATGCAAAAAAATGATTGCAAGTTAACTTTTGTAATTGAAAATTGTTCATCAACAGCTCAAAAGATATTATGATTGTATCTTCAAAGTGGTAGTGTATGCTGTTCAATGATTTGCATATGTCCCGTCAGTGCTATTACATGCACTTAACCGGATTACAATCGTGTTTCTACCATAAAGTAACGTCATGTCAATTAGAAACAGGGTTTTTGTAAACTGATAAAAGTGAAATTTGGACTTAGATGAAAGATACAAATAATAAAATCATTCACTTTTACTCCTACTGCTTTTCAATTGGGGCAAGGAGCGCACACTTCTGAAAGCTTTCTCAAAAACCTTTAGTGTACCAGAAATCCTCCCAAACAGCTACACGTTTAGTTCTTGCTTATTTCCAAGGAAAGGCAACTTCGTTCTTGCCAGAGCTTGTGTTTTCCCAATCTCTATCATCGAGGGGAATGAGTAAAAAGTAGTCATGATGGACAAACATATCACCAAGAGAATTCCCAGAATTGCTCTTATTACTTAAAAAGCAATTGTTCCATCAGTTTAGGTGCTGTAATCATTATTATTGTTTTGTTTTGGAAATCCTATTTCAGAATAAAACACTTCCTTACAGCATCAGAGATATGAGAGTATATTCAAAGTCAGTTGAAGAGACCAAGAGACAAAAAAAAAATGGAAGAAAGACAGAGACAGACGGCTGCCTGAGCAGGAGCTTAAGAAGCTCCGCGACGTTCTCCTTTCCTGTGTCCTTTCTGACAAGGCACAGACTCCGTCTTTGATCAGCACTCAGGAAATTTCATTAGGACGGAGATGGGTGGATAAGAGACCAAAGAAAGCTTTTGTGGATGGGAAGAGGAAGAGAAGGAGATAAAAGGGTAGAAAAATAGAAAATGGAAGGGGGGGTTGTCATGGAGGGGAAGAAGAATAAAGAAAAGATAAATGTTTTACTCCCACCTGTTGTGCGTTTTAAATTGACTGTAAGAAGTGGAACTGTTACTCCGCTGTAGCTGTTCATTGGCTTGGCTTAGGCCTAATTAATACTCACAACCTGTAGCTACAACCTGAATATGAGATGTTCATTAAATGCGGTGCTAACATTTGATAATTAACCCTAAAACACAAAGTGCAGCAGAGACTGATGGGACAGTCATTAGGTTATCTGCAGCTCTTGAATATCTGCACCAAATTTCATGGCGATCCATAGAATTAGTTAACCCAATATCACGCCAAAGCATGTAATAGACCCGCCTGTCCACCAGAGGATAGCGAGTCAGTGTCACGTTTTGCCTCACCAAGGCGCGAATATTTCTCATGTGTATGAAGGAGCAGTAGCCTACCAGCATTGAGCAACAAAACCACTTAGTTAGGTTTAGGAAAAACGTCATGGTCGGGCTTAAAATAAGTATGTAAACTAAGTAAAATACGTACGGATAGCACATTACATCAGTACGGAAAACACGTCACAAACGTCACTTACAAAACATGTGACAAAACATCACTGAGGTAACTTACAAAACAAAACACCGATCTCCTGGTTGAAAGTCCTGTGTTTGTTAGACACATCCACCATCAGCAGTCTTTCTCCTTTTTTATTCGACATCACTAGCTTTGAGCGTAGCGTATTCAATCAATCGTATGCAATTACACTGCAGTCAATACAGACTACATGGTGTATATATATAATAATAATAATAATAATAATACATTTATTTATATAGCACTTCTCAAAACAGATGTTACAAAGTGCTTCACAAGACAACATATGACACGCCTAAAGCAAGAACAGCGTTCTTATTACACACTTTTGCCTAGCGCATTATTGTGTCATTCACATGCCTTTTCGTGCAACCAGTGTAATTGTTGAAACGCTTCACTCAAAACCATAAATGTCAACCTCATGTTGCACTAGAGGAGAAGTCAGAGGATAAATTGTCTGGGAAGCATAAATATTGTGAAGAGCAACAGATGCTGGTGTTCTTGATAAAAAAAAAAAAAAACTAATCTCTGGTCTGGTTTGCGATCTGATGTGTCCTCAAATAGAAACCATATCCATATACCCATACACTTTTAGTGTTTTGAAGTTATTTCCTTTTCAGTCATGATAACCACTATTTGATCTTTTGTAAGACAGAAAGGACTTAGTGCAATTTACCCGAACAAACTAAACTAAATGAACAAAAGCTCCAAACACTGCACCTGACAACCGAAACCAAACAAGGTGTTCAAACGCTCTGGCATCGAATTCAACCGAACCAAAACAACGCAGCGACAGCATCTAAAGAGAGAGTCGAGGAAGACAGACCGGAGCAGGCGACCTTTGACATTATCAATCATGTACAACAGAGGAAGGGAGGGAAAGGAGGAGACAAGAGAGACAAACACACAACATCTCCTCAACCTTATCAATCACGGACCAAAGAGGAGGAAGGAGAGATAAAGACAGAGAGCCGGCATCTGTTTACCTTATCGATCATGTCGGGCCGGTTGGTGGCGGCCAGCACGGTGACGTCTCGGAGCTGCTCGATGCCGTCCATCTCTGTCAGGAGCTGAGCCAGGACCCGGTCGCCGACGCCGCTGGAGCTCGCGGAGCTGAAGGGATGGATGAGAACACAAGATAGATGAGTGGATAGCATCGAAGGAGAGGGAAACAGAGATGAGATTGATGTGAGGGTGGATGATTTTATGGAAGGATGGATGGATGATGGAGAGGGAAAGGAACGTATGTAAATTAGTCAGAAACTGGAAAGGAAGGAAATTATTGATGGTGTAAAGTGATGGATTACAGATAGATGATGGATGAATGGATTGGTGGGAGGATGGACAGCACCTTTTACAGAAGAGTGGAAAAAATAAACGTGACAAATGGAATAACGGAGGGAAAGGAAGAGAATGTGCATCAATGTGTGATGGATGAATGAGTGCGTGGATGAAACAAATATGTAGCAGCATGCAATGTCCTGCTCTCATGAGTCCAATTCAACACATGTCAACAATAGTTGCTGTATTACGTAATGATGATAATTCTCCAGTTCTTGAATGCTTTGCAGAGAACTTCTGAATAGTTTCACTGACACTCTGACGGCAGGTTCTTTCATTAGTACAATTCTTCTTCGAGAAAGAAAAAGGCTTTGGCAGCAAAAGTGAGCTTTCCTGCCAATGACGTCCCACCGAGCTGCAACTGAAAACACGTCATCCCTCTCAAATAAAGCAGCCTTCCTTTAGACAAAGTTCACAAATATGTCACCTTGTTTGGACTTGTAAATGTAGCTTGTGCCGCTGTTCTGCCAATTTAGCAACGTCTGGAAATGCTGAAGTTTATCCCACCCAGGTGTCCTAAGATACTCTAAGATCAGCAGGAGATATTGTGTGTGCAATATATACTATTTAAAGTCATAACTCTTAACATTTCCACAAAATCAAACCCCATTTGTATAACTGGAACTCCTCCACGTAGAACGTATACGCTGTGACGTTCATTCACAGTGCATTAGCAGTTCATCCGCTACCGCACAGGCTAACAAGTAACTTCGGATTTGTTGTCATAGTGATGGCACTGTCAAGCCGCCCACACGTGATCAGCGGTAAAAATCGCTCTGCGCTGGCTGTGCCATTGTTTTCCTATGGGGAGAGCGGTGCTGCCCGACTAGACAGAAGTGCTACCCTTGGCGTGGTACGCTGTTCAAAATTGCCACAGAGCGCTGCGCTCAAAGGTCAAATTATTTCAACTTTGACCTCGGTTGCCGCTGACTAGGCTTGCCACGGTAGTTGGTGTTACCGGTGTTATACGGTGGTTAGGCACACACACCGATTACATTACATACCCACCGCCCTCACCGTCGTTTTGCTTTTTTTTTACAGAAATAAAACCCATTTAGTTCATTTTGGCGTTCCAGATCCACCATCCCCTATTTTTTTTTTTTTTTTTTTAAAGCTGCAGTGTGTAGGATTTGGCGGCATCTAGCAGTGAGGTTGCAGATTGCAACCGACTGAAACTTCTCCAGTGTACCAAGTGGGTAGGAGAACTACGGTGGCCGATGCAAAAACGCGCTATCTAGAGCCAGTGTTTGGTTTGTCCATTCTGGGCTACTGTGGAAACATGCTCCGTATGTAGATATACACGGCTCATTCTAAGGTAATGGAAATACAATTAATCTTATTTGAAGGTGATTATACACTAAAGAAAACATAGTTATTAGCCTATATATTCCATGTCTGCCAATAGATCCCCCTAAATGCTACACACGGTTCCTTTAAAGAAATTATCAGCAAATGAGTGTGCCTTTTCATGGTTCATTTAAAAAAAAAAAAAAAAAAAAGCTAAATAATTTCCTAAAACAGCTGGGCACTGTGTTTTTTCAGCAAACAGGAGTAAATAGCGCATTTGATGGGGACTATTTTCAGCAGCGGATTAATATACATTTGATGCTCTAGTGAGTATTTGAGGCAGCAGGACGGTGTATTCAGCATAAACTACTGTGTGTGTGTTCATGGTAATGAGAGCACATGTCAACAGTGTGCCTCATTGATATGTTTTTAAAATAGTTTTTGGAGCAATGGAGCTCTATGGCATAGAGGAATAACATATATCAGCTTTTGCCAACACCAACAATACTTTTAGTTGGATTTTGTTGACAGAAAAGAAACATATAATATAGAATATCACCAGCCTTATCCTTTAAGAAACTCATCAATGTGTTAGCCACGGCATTACAAGGTGGTTATTTTCCATAACGCGGCGCAGACAGCCACCCTTCTCAGCTCAAACACACACAGTCTCTGTTGACAGGGCCAGCGGAAGTGCCAGACGTCATTAGCAGAGACAAGGCCGCAGAGGAACACAAAGGAGCTCTGTCACTGAGATATGAAGGGGGAGAGAGAGAGAGAGAGAGAGAGAGGGGGAGAAAGTTTGGGTGAGGGGGGAGATAGTGGGGAGAAAAGGAAGGAGGGATGAGTATTATAGAGAGGAGGACAGAGCGATGAATGGGAGAGAGAGAGAAGGGGTACGAGAGGGAGAATGTGAGGTGAAAAAATATGAGAGATAAAAAATAAAGGAGGTGAGAGAAAAAAGTGGGGTGAGAGAGTGAGCAATAGAGGGAGGGAGAATAGGACAGAGGATGTCAGAAAAAGAGGCACTATAGAGAGAAACAGGAAGGATGAGGGTGACAGAAAAGGAGAGGAGGGGCCGAGAGACAGTAAGTGAAAGAAATGGAGAAATGAGAGAGAAAGACTATCATTGAAACATTTTACCCTCTCTTATTCATCGCTCTTTTCAAATCCAATAATCCTTCATTTCTCGTAATTATCTGCTCTTTTCTTTTTCTAGGTTCTCTGTCAGGAATGCCGTCAGTTTATTTTCAATGCAGTTAATCCTGAACATTGTGTTTTGTCCTTTTCTCAGCTGTCAGACTCTACTTCTAACAGTCTGTTTTTGTCTCCCATAGTTTGCCTCTCTTCCTGTCTTCTTTCTGTCTTCTTCATTTCATTCCACCAGTTTAGACTCGTGGCAGGTAGGCTGACAGATTTACAGGTGCTTCTCATCTCCTGCCTCGAGAGGAAAAAAACACACACACAAACACACGTGTACACACACACACACACACACACACACACACACACACACACACACACACACACACACAAGCACACACTAAACAGCAGAGGCTGTCTGGTTGTGTCAACAGTTTTGAATTCTTGCCGGTGTGCGTGAGCCACTTCATTGATTAAACATGGCAGGAAGTGAAGACCAATAAATAACCTTTATAGATCTGCGCTAAGTGCATTTTTTTTTTTTTTTTTTTTTTTTTTTTTTTAAATGGCGAGTGGCCTCGAGGCGCGGGTCCAGCCCCACGTCCATCACAGCCAGCAGACAAACTCTCACGATGTACTGCATTATTGTGAAAGCTGGCTGCTGCTCGGTGGAGGATCAGAGAACATTCCCAAAATTGAACATCAAGATAAGTCAGTCCCACTGCCAAAAAATACTGATTGATGAAGACAAGTCGCAATAGAGTTGCATCCTGTACACTGGAAGTGAGTCAAGACTGAACTAAACTTCAAAGTACAAAAACTGTGTTCCAAGTTGCTTCAGAAAAAAAAAAAAAACACATACTCCAAAGCGCCGTCTACTGAATGGCCTGGCTTATCTAGCATCGTAGTTTGGAAGAGTTAAGTGGTTTCGGATATAAGGGTAGAAATATAGTGTCAACAAGACGGGACTAGTAGTCTAGCCCAATTACAAAACATCCTGTCGATCTTCAATAAAACAGAACAAGACAGTGGAACTGAGACTAACTACGTGTTTCAATAACCAGTGCCTTCAAATGAAACCTGTGAGCTTGTGTTTACAACATGGTGAAGTCGTGTACACAATATGCTTGGCGTTCAAGTCATGAGAACATTGCTGCTAAGCAACCACAATATTAATGTTATTGTCGGCGTCTAGAAGCCAGTGGCTAACAAATTAGCAAGCAATATAGCAATATATTAACTTATTATGTACCAAGAAATTAACTTCTAAGGCCTCCGCCATTTCTGACAACGTCAACAAACACATCACAAGTCGTGAACTCTGAGCTTTCAGAAACGTTCCACTTATGATGTCGTGAATACCACAAGAGGGGGGCGTTCATATGGACTGTTCTTGTGAACATGGTAAACACAACCCCATTTGAAGGCACCATATGTCCCAAATACATAGTATATCAAATGCAGTATGCCAAATACACCAGGATGTTTTACTACTTGCTGTACAAAAGCCAGCAAGCTTTTCTGGCTATTCAGAGGGTCAGAGTTCAAGGCACAATGTTATGAAGAAGTAGTATGTCCCAGTTGTATGCATACTGCATGCAACTTTGTAACGGCAGCTGCAGTACATACTAACAGAAAAAGTATGCAATCTGGAACGTAGCCTAAGTATTGAAAAGTTGGCACTGGTCGAACGAATCATTGACATAACGGCAATTTAATTTGATTCTTAAAATAAGCGATTTGTTTCATGAGCAACTCTTATTTTTCTTTCTCTATTTTCATTCAAGTATAGAAAAGTTAGATATTTACATATCCAACACTTCTTTGTTAAACTGTTAAGATGTAAATCTATTTCATGAACAGAGGCACTTCAAAATATGTAATGTGTCAGACGCTGTATAGCTTTTTAAAGCATCTGACCGAGGGCCCGCATAGAGAAGTTATAGGGTCGGCCTGTTGGCCTTTCTGTGCTCCTTCCTACAACATTTAGTCTCATCGACTGGTTTACCAGGAAGCATGCTGCATATTTGGCCTTCCCCATCTGCCGTGGACGGGCACAATGAAGTGTTTGTGCGCCTCCGGTCTGTGTCCTCTGTCCGCCCCCCGTCCTCTTTCCTTTAAGCCACAGATGTTCCCAGTGCCATCCCACTAAAGCGCCTCCGGACAAGACTGTGTTCTGTGTTCGCCGGTGGCGAAAAGCCGCAAAAGTCTGAGAGGACACCATGGGAACCGAGTGGCTGGCTTTGATAGTGCAGTCATGCAGACTTTTTGGGATGTTTGCTCCATCCATTCATAAGTGAATCTTTGTGAGATGAGCCGGGAAGACAGGCGAGGGACGGAAAATTAAAGCAGGCCACGGCGATGACTGCGCATTTGTCATCGCTGGACAATGAATGACCACAGTGCTGAAAATAGTAAACTGTGGACAGTAGCAGTGGTCAACAGTGAAGTGGGCAGGAACTTGCATTCATTTCGCAGTCTCTTGGCATCACTCCTAATTCAGAACCTCATTCTGTGGTGTTAACAGTAACGTACCTTCCTCTTTCACTGGCGAGAGCATCAATCTCATCAAAGAAGACGATGGAGGGAGCGACGGCCCTCGCCTTCCTAAACACCTGCAAGCAGAGTTGGCAACAATAGAGGAGAGGAAAACAGGACAAATCTTTAACAGGACAAATGAATCATTCTCAGCACAAACACACACAGGAAATATGGCGTTAATGTCATAAAGTACACCTCAGGTCATCCGCTCATTACATCAGTAACTAAAAATAGTTTGGATGGGTTAACATAGTTCAGTAAACAATGACGTCTTGCATAACTGTATGTCAACATGTAAAACTTTCATTGTGATAATGGAAGTTAAATGTACTTACCTCTCTCACGGCTCTTTCAGACTCTCCAACATACTTGCTCAGTAATTCTGGACCCTAAAAAAGTCAAGTTTAAATTATATGAATTAATAATCAAGCTGGAGTGCTGTGATTTGTTTCATAGCTAAATCAACTGCTGATGTAAGGAAAAAAGTAAGCTGAACTAACGGATCCATAGAGACAATTAATGAGGTTGAGTTTAAATCTGATTTCGAGCCGCGGTAAATAATTGCCCCCATCTTCAGGACACTCATGACTAATCATGGTTATGTTCATGGGCGGATTACTGAATGGGCCTACTGGGCGTAGAGCCTTTATCTGAAGTTATTGCTAACATTTCTCGTCGAGAAGTCATAAAGAAACAAAAAAAAAACACCACAGAGACGCAAAATGACCAAAACAAGATGCAAAACATCCACAAAGAGACACAAAGCAATTCAAAGAGATGCAAAAACAACCACAAAGAGACACCGAACAACCACAAAGAGACCCAAAAAGACCACGAAGAGATGCAAAATGTCTACAAAGAGATGCAAAACAACCATAAAGAGACAAAAAGCAACTACAAAGAGACAAAACAACCACAAAGAGACAGAAAATAACCAAAAAAGAGACACAAAAAGACCTAGAAGAGACACAAAAAGATGTCTCTGAATATGTGGCTCTTGTTTGTACTATATGGAGGAGGGCTGGGTGCCCAGGGGCACAGACATGTTTTGTTGAATTATCACCTGGTGGCACCGTGTTTGCAGACGGTTTAAACGGAGAGCTAACATTCAGAGAGACCAGAGGAGCAGCTGCTGCTCTGTGGCGTCTTTTGGAGATTAAAAAGAGGAACACAGTGAAACAGTGATAACGCAGCGTGAGAATGTCATGAAGGACAGCAGGGTGTGTGTGTGTGTGCTGTAACTCCACAGTGCTGGTTCTATGCTCACTGTACACTGTGTGCTGCTTTATGTTTGGGTGTAACATCTGTGGTTCAGCTGGCAAATGAAGAAATTTCCCACTGTGTGAACACTATAGTACCATGTTTGCTACGTACTACTGCCTTCCCTAGCATTGCTAGTACAATAGTACTGGTAGTATTGCTACACTACCACTGCTGCTATTACTACACATCAAGTACAATCTGATCTTTGCATGTTCTCGCAGGCAAAACGTGTGACCAACGGTACATTTTGAACAGCTAAAAAATGTGTGATTAATTTGCGATTAAACATGATTAAATATTGTACTCGATTGACAGCCCTATAGTGTTTAGTTATCTGACAACAGAGCTGGAAAATATGTAAATAGAGACACAGCACAGTGCCGATGATTATGTTTGTTGAGACATTTCAGTATTTTGGTTGTCGGGTGTTTTTTCTTTCTCTGGAGATCCATGATAGTCAGAATGTCATGATGTACAGTCGTGCATGTGATATGTTTCCTCTTTAGTTTAGTTTCCACTTAATGAAATGACTGAAGGTTTGCCCCCCCCCACCCCCCATGCTTCTGTTTGCTTCTGTACTGTAGTAGTGTGGAGTTACTTTAGTGTCTTTATTATGCACAACTTTACATAACGACTAAATAGTGAATTCAGAGACCGGTAATAACCAGTCAGTTTGTCCTACCACGTGATTGTTGTAAATCATGGTTTTCTTTTCGTCTGTTTGCTGACAAAGAGGAGGAAGAAGAAGATTATGCCATTTTCTAATTGTTTAGGCATTTCAGTGTGGACAGGAAACCTTTCCGAAATGTCACAAAGACGCCTACGCTGCGTGTTGTTTTAACTGCATTTTTTTCAGATTTAGTGTGAACATTGTCTACAAATACTGCCACAAAATGCTCTGCTTCTGCTCCTCCACCCAACACTGCTGTACTTGCACTAGTCCCACCACTAATCTTACTTTTATTACTATTACTACTACTGCTACTAACTGAACCCTCTCTCTGTCCTTCAGTCCATTCCTCCCTCGTCCCTCCTTTACTCTGAAGCAGATAAACATCCACTCAGCCCCTAAGAAGAACTTCCTCCCCTGCAATCCACCCTTTCAACACCTCTGGGCTGACGGAGGAGACGACACTTAACTCCCAGCCCTTTTGTCTCCTGCAGTAAGTGTGGAGGTTGACTCATTAATCCCAGGTTCCTCTCTCTGAGGCAGAGCCGAGGGCTGGACACCGTGACTTTAAAACCATTGACAGTGTAGAGATACGAGCTGTGTGTGTATGCGTGTGTGTGTGTGTGTGTTTGTGTGCATCTGCGGGTGTGTAAGTGTGTTTGAGCGGCTGCAGTGGGAGGAAACTGAAATTGACAAGATGATAATAGGGCTTTTTCACACAGAGGAAACAGGCTGAGCCTTAAAGTATCCACATTTAAATCTGGATAACGTATCTATGTCAAAGCAACCGCTGCACTGGAAAAACCTGATACTGTTATTGCAGATGCTGGAGAGCAGCTTTCAGCAGGAAGGGCAGGATGTTTTTTAACCTTTTCATAAAGACTCGAAAACTGCTGTACAAGATTAAAATACAAATCATCTTTGTATCAAACACAAAATATAAATCAACGACAACGATAATGTCTCGAAACACTAGAGTGGAAGTGAAAACATTTTGAATTTTAGATTTATGTGAAATGCACAAACATGCAAATGTTAATGCATTTATCCAGATATACATCCTTTTCCCCATTATTTAAGATATTACAATTGCATATACATTTAAGGTCAGTCTGAAGTTGGTCAGGATAAGAGCAAATTTTAGATGTAATTGCAGCATTAAGAAAAACTATGTTTCAAGAAAACACAAAGTCTTTGTCCCTGTGCCTAACGCAACATCATAAAGCAAAATAAAACAAACAAAAACAAGCTCTGTGGTGTCTTAATGACCCCGGTTGAGGGATTCTGTCGAAGCTTTCTGTCTCGCATGGCAACAGCTTTGGAAATGTTTACCGATCAAAAAATTCAACAAGCTGATCAATCAATCTCTGTCAACCGGGCCTGAATGGGCAGAGGAGCGGGTGACAGAAGGGGGTGGCAGAGAGGATGGGGTGATGAATGAGAGGGGACAAACACGGGGGGGTCAAAGGTCAGACAGGGAAGCTTTCTGCAGAGGAAGTCGGTCGGGCAGTCAGACCGCCTCCAGGTCATCAGAGAAACATCTCCACTAGTGCTTTGGCACATTCGATATACTGCATACATTGACTCACCTGTTGGCCATCCGTTACAGAACTATGTGTTGGGACATACTAAATCTTTTTCAGACTAAATAGTATGCTAGTGTGTTCTTTTGGAGAACGTGTGTTCAAATTCAAAGGGAGGGACTCACATGCGCTAACATGCAAGCACTTTTGAAAAACAAAATGATGAACAGTAGATTTTTATCTTCTACCGCTCTTTGTAAGGACAGGTGAGAAGAGTGTTTTATTGCAAATCACTTTCATTTCAACAACGTTCCTTTGGTTAGATGGTTGCTGGTAAAGTCTGGGGATTTGGCGACGCATTGTGCAGCGATTATGTTAAGCTTATACAAAGGTTGAGCTAAAATGGCATCGACTATGAGATGAGATTGAATCAACTAATCATCAAGCTGATCATCACTTCTGAAAACATGTTGGCCATCACTAAACCTGTTTTTGGATTAACTCCATTCCTTTGTTTCCCACTGAGTCATAATGTAGCGTGTTGGCAGATCACTAAACCAGAATATGATGTGAGATGTTCCCAGCATCATCGCACACCAGAAAAATTAAGTATTATTTTGATCTTGTCAAGACAAAAAAAGACAAAAGATACCATTCCTAGAAAATGATTTAGAATTATGACTCACTGATGATAACTTACTTTAATAGCCAGGAAGTTGAGCCCACTTTCATTAGCCAGGGCTTTGGCTATCATGGTCTTGGAGCAGCCTGGGGGCCCGTACAGCAGGACTCCTTTAGGTGGCTGGATCCCCATGCGGGTGAAGGCTTCAGGGTGCCTCAGAGGCCACTCCACGGCCTGCTTCAGTTTTAGCTTCACCTCCTCCATCCCGCCGACATCCGACCAGCAGACCTGCAAGAAGCAGACGAGGTAAAATCAGGGAACTTTTTTGTTTTTTAAGCTGAAAAACAGAAATGTTTTATTGTTATTATTATTATTATTATTATTATTATTATTATGTCCATTTACGTTGCAGTGCTGTGGCAAGCTAGATTCAAGATTCTTTATTGTCACACTTGGCATATATGGAAGCAAAATATCGTTCTCCCCAACAACGTATACAACAGATGAGACACAACATTAATAAAGTCACTAAAGAAATAGCTAAAAGAGACAGGTATATAAAAAATACACATTAATCACAGATATTAAATACAATGAATATATGTAATTCAAAAGCTATACATGACGCATGTAAAAATACAAGAGATGAAATGCACATTTTTTCCAAATACACAGACAAATCAATATCTCATAAACCTTAGCATTTCATGTAACATCAAGGTTACATGAATGCAACATAAGAGGTGGCATCCAGTAGGATTTAATCAAATCAGTTTTTCAAGGCCAATTTAATAGCAGTGTGTTTGATTTAAGCTGCTGAGTACACATTGTGTTTGTACTAAAAAAATAAGCGTTTGACCATGATGCAGATATAAACACTGGTTTCAAATATTTAGGAATAATAGAAGACAAGTGTAAAGGAAAATACTCACACTCATAGCAATTATGCAAAAAATGATTTAATAAATAAATTACCAACGTTTTTAAATTAAATCATTTTTTGCGTCGTGATTACGAGTGATTTACGAGAAGCTATTTTCCTTTACTTTTGTATTTTCACTGTGGTCAGCAACTCTCCGACACTGGTGTGCATTCCTCCTCTCTCTCATGTTAATAATATTAAAATATAAAAATAATAATGAGGAAGAAGAAGAAGAAGATGACAAAGAAATAGAAGACAAAGACGACAACAATAAAGAAATAGAAGTTGAAGAAGAGGAAGATGACCAAGAGGTAGAAGTAGTAGAAGACGGAGATGATGAGATGAGGACGGAGATGATGATGCATGCAGATGGCAGAAGAAACAGATGTATCAGTAGAAGATTTTGTAGTAAAAAAGAAGAAGCAGAAGTAGAAGAACGACAAGTAGTAATGGAAGAAGTAAAAGAGGACGTAGTAGTACAAGAAGAAGTCGAAGAAGAAGATGGAGATCCTGTCTGCAATACGATCAAAACGCTGAATTAGATTGCGTCAGGTCCAGTGGTATTAATCAATCACACAATAACATGCAATCAAACAAAATGCATCACATGTATTAAACTGGAGGTGGACAACAATGAGAGGCCAAGAACTAATAAATGATCAACATCGGTCTAATATACAGCTCTAACTCACTCCGGATCTTCTGAAGTATCATACAGTTCTAATCTGCGGCAGCTCAAACACAAACACATCGCCAACAATAAATGCAACAGACCAAACAAACTCTGATTGCACGCTGATGTCACGGATGTTCTCATGTAACCCACACGGACGACCTTTTTAACTTTCTGACCGCCCGAGTAGATTGCAGAAGTTCTTCCAGGCGGGTGACGGGGTTGGAGGGGAGAGGAGGGGAGAGGAGGGAAGTGAAATAATATAAAAGCATATTTGGAAGGAGATGGAGGAACTGAGGACTCGAGGTTGAATCAGGGAGACTCTGGACGGAGCGAACAACAACAGACGGAGTCGGCCAACAGCTGTCTGTCTGACAGATGGAAGGAGGGAGGAAGGGAGGAGGAGAGTCCGGCAGTGAACAACCGGAGGAGATAAAGCAGATAAGAAGAGAAGCCCTCATCCAAAACCCTCTCAGACCTCTCTCTCTCTCATCCTTCCTGTCTCGTTCTTCATTACAAATCCATTATTTCCTCCCTCCTCCCACATCTCTCGATCTCGTGTTTTGATCTACCTTCATACCCTCTCTTTCTCCATATCTTATCGTTTTATCTCCTGCACTCCTTTCCTTTTCTCTCTCTCTCTCTCTCCTTAAGTACATTTACATGCACAGAATAAACCAGGTTATACTGAGGGAAATCAGGTTATACAGGAAGTCATACAATGTGTTTACATGCCCTGTAGTAGCCTGGTAATCACATTTCTCCCCCCATCCGTGACCTTATTTTGAACAATGCCTTATTTTAAAAGGAGCACTCCGGTAATTTCACACATTGAGGTCTGTTTGCTTGTTATAGAGAGTACTATTACACATGTAAAAACAGCTGGATATTCATATTTGACAACCTGGAGACCTTAAAGAAAGGGAGGATTTCAAAACCAAAGTGGGGGATCATCCAAATTTGAGTTTCAGAGACTGTTTCCTGCATTCTGGTGACTTCAAAACAGGAGGATACGTTACTACGATGATCTTTCCTCTCATCCCACCTCTCTGTTGTCACAGCGATTCACTCCTTGTCTGTTGTCATGTACTAGTATGTATAAAATGTCCATTAGAAGCCAGGTTACGTGTATATATGGCCAAGAAATCAGCAGGAGAAATCTAGCTGAGGAAAGTCTATCCAACTCCTCCCCTGATTACTGAAACCAGGTTCTGTGTATTTCATGTAGAAATCAGGTTTAGTACTGAAATGATTTGTTGAATAATCAATCGTTTGATTCACAGAAAATGTATCCAAAATCATTTTTGAGACAAAACGATGACTGCAAACTAAATATGTTTTAGTTCTGAACTTAGTTCTGAATGTTGACGAGTCACATGGACAAAATAATCAAAATAATCCCAAGTTGCTGCCCAAATCAGATAACTGCAGAAAGCCAACAGTGCATGTAAATGCAGTGTTCCTCTACCTTCCTTTCCTCTCTTTCCCCCCATCTTTCGGTTTCTTATCTCTGTCTTTCTTCTCTCACTTGACCCTCACTATCACGCCATCTCTCTCCCTTAAATACTGCTTACCACTCTCCTTTCTCCTCTTTCTCACTTCTTCCTCTCTCTCTCTCTCTCTGTCTCCCCCTCACCCTCCTCCTGCTCTCCAACCAGAGGTAACACATCCCAGGCCACCGGCGCCGTCTCCGGGGAACGAAGCACCTAATGGAAACCTGGCGTCTGGCCACATACTGTAAATACCGAACAATTTATGGACAGCGCCGAGCGAGAGAGGGGAAAGGACGGATGCAGGGGAGGGGAGGGAGGGGAGGAGAGGAAGGGAGAGAGAGAGAGAGAGATAGAGAGAGAGAGAGAGAGAGAGAGAGAGAGAGAGAGAGAGAGAGAGGAGTGTTGCAGAGATGAGGAGATAGGCCGGAAGCAGGCGAGCGAACCAGAACGCTCATTTGAAGGCCCAGAGAGGGATGAAATGAAATAAAAAGTGCAGCGAGATGAAAGCAACAGTAAAACAGGCTTATAGAGAGAAATGGAGGAAACAGGTGAGCAGGAGAAAGATGGGTTAAGTGATGGATGAGGAATGAAGAAAAGAAAAGAAGAGGTGATACAAAAATAAGTTTTGTGGCTTTACAGCAGGAAGCATTTTAATGGACAGTGATATGCAAGAGGCTGAATTCAATGTGGACTTAAACCATTTCAAATGTGATGTCGTGAAGTGAAGGTAGCACTGTGGTCAATCAACCGATGGAGTTAACCCAACATGGACAAGAGTTCTTCTCAAAGTAATTGAAAGTTTGTATAGTTTCATGACAACTGAGCAAACTTATTCTGCTGATCTGTGATACTGTCAATGTTTATTATCAGTAGTCATTTAGAGTGACCTCATTGGTTCCTAAAAAATACAGGGCTTTCACCGAGGAGATCGATGTTCGCGTCCCGTGTGAAACCAAAAGTCAACGTTGATATTATTTGTCACGTAACTTCCGTACTTAAGTTACGACACTTCCATTGTTATTTTAACCCAAACCACAATATTTTCCTAAACCTAACTAAGTACCTTTGTTGCCTAAGTCTAACCAAGTCGATCTTATCCTAAACCTAACTAAGTAGTTTTATTTTGAAAAGACTGGAGCGGAAATAAAAAAGAAAAATCTGTTTGTGCTGAGCGTCACAAAAAAAAAGGGAAGTTCGTGTCTACGTACATAAATCAAATAGATTAAATTTCGTGATTATTTCACAAACTGCTGTGAGACTGTGTCTGTAATCAATAAGCTAAAGTAGCAAGACAACTGATAATGTACTTCCTGATGGGAAAAAAAGGCCTTGTACAAAAGTTGTCACATGTCACACTTCAGTAAACATTTATAGGATTTGTGACATAACGGCTTTCCCAATATTATATGAAGTGTCTTTATGTGGTAAGTAAGGGTGGACAAATTCTTATCATTTGTGGCCAAACTGTAGTGACACTACTATCTGAACCAGATTTAGAGGTTTTGGGGGTTTAAATGGACTCTATCCTCTGAGTTTGCCAACAACATCCACAGACCTGCCAATCACCTCTTTCCCCCGAGGAAGCAGATGTGCAACACAACACTATAAAGTCTCATCTTCCCCCTTTTTTGTTGCATTTTTTGGTTGCGTCGCTGCAGACTTAACGGAGTCATTGTAAGAAATAACAATGTAAAGTAACATTAATTGCAAGGTGCTTTTTGTCACGAACGAAGCGTCTGTGGAATTAGAAGGCAGTGTTTTGACTCACACCTCGCTGCGCTGCGTTTTTTCCCCCCTTCTTCCCTCCCTTCCTTTTTGTACGAGACCCAGTTATTATCTTTTACTGTTGTTTTCTGAACTTTACAAGGGGCCTCTCAGGCTCTGGTCCTTTGATGGGGTTGAAAGGAGGGTGTGGGGGACTTCTCAGACAAAAAAACTCAAGGGAGACGAGGAGTAAGTTTAAAAGGAGGAATAAACGGGCTTGTTATACAGCTGCCAAATGAAAATATTAAAGCCAGACTGCACAGTGGAAGATGATTATTTAAAAAAAAAAAAAAAAAGCAATGCTGGGTAAACAGGAAAGATGTCAAAAAGAGGAAGAGTGTCTTGTCGCAAAACAAACAAAGGATTAAGAACGAACTTTCGATTTATTTACATGTAAATTTGAACATAAATCGAGGTGTAATCTGCAAAACTCAAACCTCTAGATACGTGATCTGAGAAGGTTTCTGAGGAACTCGAGGCGTGTATTCATCCGGCACCACTGGAAGTTTCTTATATAAAATGGATTAGAAACAAATGTTTGCACTCATGTGGATATAATCAAGTCTGGGGCTCTGCGGCTGGCCTTTCAGCTGAGCTGCGCTAGGGGGATAGAAAAAAAAAAAAAAAAATTCCAAACTCAAACTCACTCCTCTCTCTTGTTTCCAGGAACCGGCCGCAAGGACTGAACGTCTCTGGGTGAGCTCAGTGCAGAGTGTTGCAGAGAGGAGAGGAGAGGGGAGGCGGGTGGGGGTGAAGGGATAGGAAGGACATTTCTTCTTCTTCTTCTTCTTCTTCTTCTTCTCCTCTTTCTCTTTTTTTGGTTGCTGGCAGGAACCGTCAGCGACCCGATCTGCTTTCAATTACCGGTGGAGGATGATGTTAGCCCTCTTCCTGTCCGTTATGTCTTGCACATGCAAACTCCAAAACATCCTGGAGTCTCACCACTGTCCTCTCATCCCTCCATCCCCTCCCTCGCTCTCTCTTTCTCTCCATCCGCTGAGAGCAAAGTGATTCATCTTCATTGCAGTGGAGGGTAAAATGGCCACGGGGTCATTTCCACTCTTCCTCGGCCTGACCCCCATCTTTTAAGTGCTGGTGATTCGGTGGTCAGTGGTCCACAGAGCAGTTAAGGGATTTTCTGAATGCGCATTAGAGGGAGAGGGAGCTGCTGTTGATGAGTTTTTCTTGTGGTAATAAGCGGGGCGACGCTGTTTGGGTTAGAAATTTGTTTTGTGCTTTAAACGAAGCGAAGACTGAGTGATGTAAACCAGTCTGCTTCCTCGCAGGGCCATCGCACGGTTGAATGCAACTGAGACACAACTAATGCTGATTACAAACAAAGGATCCAATACAGATTGTATCATTAAGGGTGATGTCATAATTTAGGCAGCCAGGCCTCTTAACGATTATTTATTTTTTTGTTTTTTGCATGATTTTCCCCTCAGTAGTGTATGACATGTAGCACTCAGCCTCGGTTGAAATGTAACCAAATGTTTTTTTCTTCTTTTTTTTCCCTCTCAGGGTGCTTTCACAAGCTATGGTCGGTTTGGCTGGTCCGAATCAGAGTGAATTTGATACGTTTGGTTAGTTTTCTATTTAATCTGGTTTGGTTTTACAGTGCACAAATTAAAGCGGACCAAATCATTTAAAAAGAATTAGCTGCTTGTACCGTACGAAGGAGAACGGATCACGTTTTTTCACTTTGACTTGGCACTGTTCTACTGTGCGCACAAATCCCTTCTCCTCCAGTTTATCTCATATGACTTTATAAACATCACTATTTTTGCGGACTTTATTTAGCACATTCGGTATGTTCTCTTGGGCCCAAATGTCAAGCAAATATCAGACTTCTGCAGAAGTCCAGGTCAAGTCCTCTCCCACTCGTGGTAACCTGTCGTTTACCTGTGTCCATCTCAACAAATGCCCACACAGGCAGTCTGTTTTGGTTCACTTCCTGCAATTGGGTCAGATTATGTTCTCACTATAATCAAACTGCACTAGGGTTTGCTTGGAAATGGTTATTATAAATGGTTATTTTGGTCTGCACCAGAGTACGTTCACAACTGCCCAAACAAACCGCACCGGAGTTTGATTAAAACGGACAAAATGTTGGCTTGTGAAAGCGCCCTCAGATATTTTTTTTTTTTTTTTTTTTTTTTTCTCTGAGGAACATTTCGAAATTTAATTGCATCTCAAGCTGAGATGGAGATAATCATTCATTCTCTTCTCTTTAACTCTCTATTCACTTCCCCTTTTTGACCAGGTCCTCGAAAATGTCTTATGTAACGCAAATCTTGAGTGCAGAGTGGCGGCTTTTAGCTGGCCAGTTGGGCACGCTCACATTCACAGACATGTACTAAAAGCATGCGCGGCCGGCCCGGACTCTTACATGTGTTAGCTCATAGCCTTCTATCACCAGCAGATCTCAGAGGTCTTCTGATCACGGCTCACTGTACCTTGCTCCAGGCTGAAACTTTGTGGTTGTGGCTCCTAAACCTTATAAACTCCATCCCTTTGGATCTAAGATCTGTGTACACCTTTGAAAAGCATCTCCAGACCCACCTGTTTACACTTAGGTTTAATTATTTATACTATACATGTATCGTCTTATTGAGTTTGTATTTCGTGTCTGTTGCTTTTGTCTTTTACTGTGATGCACTTTGTGCTCGTGCTAATAAACTTTAATGGCTTCTTTTGACCAGCTGCATTTCTTTAACGCCTCTTGGCTAACTTAACACAAAACACAGACACATTTTGGCAAGATTCAAGAATTATATCTGTCAGGCCTGGAAGCCATCAATTTTCCAATTTTATGTCTTTTCTTTTTATTCCCTGACTACAATAACTGCAGACAGCCCTTCATTAACACTGCTGTTTTCCACGAAAGGATGTTTCCCAGAGGACCAGGAACCATGTCAGGAACCTTTCCTGTGTTCCAACCAGTGGAACCAGGGACTATATTTAGCTCCTCTGCCATAGTTCCTGGTGCAAAAAAAAGTCCCTGCACCGGAAGTAGTACTTTCTGACGGCCCTGGAACTATTGGGGCAGAGTTTGCAGTGTGCATGCTGCTGATTGGTCAAACGAACGAGCCGAAGCTACAAGTTAATTCGATGAAGTAAGGAAGCACCGAGTTCCATTAGTATCAACATTAGGACGAAGGAAAGACATTTTTGCATCGTTTCTTGAGTTTAAAAACAAAATGTTTTGGCTTTCCAACTAGTCTAACAACCGAAAGAGATGTGTGTTCATGAGTGAATGAGGGAGAGAAAAGGGCGCAGTGATTGAAAGAGGTTACTGTACCTTGGGGACATCGATGGCGACCTCCCTCATGGCGCTTGGCTTCACAACAGACATGGCCCACTGGAGGTCCTGCACAGTGACGGTCACCTTCCCCGTCAGCTGCTGGTCTGATGGTTGGTGTGAACTTCCCAGCGCTCGCCTCAGTGCACGCAAACCTGCAGAAAGAGGGTTTACACAGTTCAGCTAGACTAAAACAAAAAAAAATAATAATGCCACGGCTTAAAGAGATGGAAAAGAGTCAAGTTTCGGGTAAATTCAGATCCACATGTTACACTAGAAAGGGTGAATCATTTAGAAAATAAAAGTCTGTAATTTGGAGAATAAATAGGGATTTGAAACTACTGTTTGTTTGCCTAAAGAAGCAATGCTAGTGTTGTTGTGGCTTTAGGGTTTTCATTGCATGAAACCAGTCCAACTTTTTACTCAAAACATTCAGGCTCGTACACGCTGTGATGATACACGCCTAGCGAATGTAAATCTCAAAATGAACACTAATTCCTCTTTTGACCGCGGAAATAATTGGGCCTGCATTATTGGGGAGAAAAGAGAGTAGGCCAAAGGGAAGGGAAGTGTAATTGAAGCGCTTAAGGTTTGAATACCCTCAGCATTTGAACAAAAAGAAGACAGCAAAACAAACATTGATGTGTCAATATCACGAACACGCCTTTGTTTCACCTTGCAAAAGAGGAGAAAGATCTGGGCACAGACTCTGCAAAATGCGGAGGTGATGAGTGAGAACGGAAATACAACACATATTTCCAAAGCAGAAGTCACAAAAAAGATTGTATTCATTCACAGGAAAGGTAATTAAACATGCACGCTCTTCCTGCTTTGTGCTAATAAAGCTGTTAAGTGTATTTCAGGCATCCAGGGTTCCAAAAGTAAAAGTCTTATTCATGTTCTGCATAGTTAGGTAACTGCTAGTTGGAGCACTTCCAAGGCTTTGATGGACATGAAACTCTCCTGGTTGAATCATCTGTACAAAAGATGAGCAGCTGTGTCATAATATGTGGTTATTTGATCAAAAGTCACAAGCCTGTGTGAATAGAACAGTACGGTGAGAAGTCAACAAGAAAACCTCCAATCACTTTGCTTAAAATGATGTTACCTGCTAAAGCTAAAGGTTACGCTTTGTGGAAACATTTAGCTGTTTAAATAAGTTTTGGATTCTGGGTAAACGTTGGATGAATTTAGCAAGTGTTATGTTTACAATTATATAGCGTTCTGCATTTGCTGCAGCTCTGATTCGCTGAACTAGTTTCTTCTCCATAGCAATTGTTGTGAGGATAAGCCAAGTTCACGCACTACACGACTTCCAAAGTCGTTAGATCGCTGCAGTGTTCACACTACACAACTTGCTGTCTTGTAGTCAGGAGTCTTCAAGTCATTGTGGTTTCCGCAGTACAATGACTGACCGGCGACAAGGAGTCACAAACTACAAGTTCTTTCACCGGGAGGCGTATTGTCATGAAATCAAACACAAGAAGTGACACGGTAACGTAATACCATGCACACAGTTGATTGTTGATGTCGTTGTTGGCACACGTGTTCTCAAAATAGCTTTTATCCATGGATCTTTAGTATTTATCTATTTTCCTCTAGGTGCAACAATAACTTTGGTCCGACTTGCAACTTGGGAAGTGTTTGGGATGCGTTTGGGATGTGTCTGCGATGCATCAGCAAGCTTCTCAACTAACGGCTTGGTACAGTTCACACATAGTGCTTGCGCGCCGATTTGAGAGCGCCAAGGCACCGCGGATTTGCATCTGATCTGGGGCTTTTGTCGGGGAGCTCCAAAAACTGTCGGCGAGTGGAAAATCGGGGCTAAAGTTGTGTAGTGCGAAGTAGACATTACTGTAGGTTCATAGGTATTGTTGTATCCAGAGCCACCCACCATGCCAATGTGAGAATGTGAAAAAACAAATGGATACAAAAACACAATTTCTCAAAAAGTTGAAATAATCATGTCATGAAAAACTTAAAGATTTTGTTGCAAAACATGAACATATAAATTCACAGTGTTCATTTTGGTTTCTTTGGCAAGTGACCATGGTATAAGCAGGATAATGCCCTTCAAGGTGTCCATAATCAGGAATTAATGGACTAAATTAATGGAGGCAACTGCGCATCAGGCGGATCTGTCTTCCCCGTCAGCAAATAATTCCTGATAATGGACACCTCAACTGGCATTGTCCTTTACATAAATTAGCGGCTCCTCTGACTTCCCAGCTGTATTTGGCTACAGTTCACCCTCTGTCTCTGGGGATCTGCACGGTAAAGCTTCTTGATCTTCTATTGTTGGACGCCAAGCAGTTGCAATCAAGTGCCTTGCTCAAAAGAAGCTATGTAAGCAGCATTGCTGCAGGAATGTCTTTTTTTCCTTCCAGTCTTTTAAACCAATGACCTTCCTGTCATAGGACTTCTGTTTCAACAACCACTTGAGTTCTTATCTCTGTCAGAGAGGAAATGAAGATTGATTAAGGACCTTTTTTTTTCTGCAGCTAGTCATCAGCTAAGAATGTTATTCAGATTTCAATTTTGTTGTGAGGAGAGTTTGTGACATTCCCAAAAAGAGTTTCCAAAATCATAGCAAAAGCCTGATATGCTGGTCACGATCTGCAACAGTATGCAAACATTTCCAACTTCGCTGAGAGAACCAGTTAAGTGCACAATCTTATTGGTCTTTTTCTGCTTGTAATTTCCTCCAATTCACATTACAGAAAAACAGGGCCTGCTGGTTGCAATATTGCACGCAATCATTACTAAATAGGCCGAGAAAAATGTGTGAGAAAAGTCGAGCTACGACAACGCAGAAACCGCCATGTGTGCATCCAGCTTGCATCCAGCTGTGCAGATTTAACCCCTACAGGTGGGAGGACAGGTCTTCTCTGAGTGAATTACACGCTAAATGTGGACAATGATTAGTAGTTACAAAACCAGCCCACAACCGCGTTTCCAACCCCAGTGTTGGGTAACAGTATATTAGACACACAACCATTCCCGATGCACATGTGCACACATCACACGGACGCACACACAGAAACTTTTGGCTTCCTCTTCTAAGCTAAAGAGGGGGGGGGGTCTGGGCAGGAGTTGGGGTGGCGAGGGCTGGAGGAGAACGGACGTGGTCCAGGGCTGGAGGCCAGGGAGCAGACGAGAGGGGATTTACGATCAGACAAGACTGCATCCTGTTTATATTTTCCAGGACCCGTCCGACTAGGCGAGGGACGGACGGACCGACGGAGAAGAAGAGGAGAAGGAGAAACACAATCAATGCAAGCAGGTTTGTCTTCTGTGAGCACGCCAAGCTGAGGTCAATGTGTTCCCCAGTCCCGGCCGCCTGGTGTATGATGTCTCTTTCTAGCTCTTTCGCTCTCTATCCCCATCCACCCACCCTCCTTCTCGCTCTCGATCCCCAGAGGTCCAAACATCCCATCATTCCACCTGGCTGCTGCTTCAGCTCTTCATCTGCGTTAAAGCTTCAGACCAGCGCTGCTCAATACTCCACAAAAACATCTGGTCCGAGCGGAGAGGGGACAAAGCAAGACAAGACAGGATGTGGAAGGAAGCTGGGGCGAGGAGGGAGATGAGGAGCACCAGCCACAACCCCATATGCACTAACCCCAAACCATCAGCTGCCTGCCCTGTGAAGGTGGAGGGCCTCAGCCTCCTTCAGGGCTGAGAGGATGATGGGACAGGGGAGAAAAACCCGAGAGACAGCTGCGTTCTGATCATAAAGAAGACCCACAAGGGGATAAACCTCCAGCATGCTTATCCAGTCTTAAGCTTTTATAGAGAATTACTCATTTTTACATTGAGAACAAAAGCACACATAATGCGAACTGCTATGTTCAGGGTCTCGTAAAGAGACTCCATAGATGTATACTAGATGTATACAGCAACACACAAGAAGAGCCATGTCTTTAATATTTTTTTTTAAGAAAGAAAAAAGGGTAAAAATTTACATCCACTCATTTAGCACCCGATTTGAGTGTTATCAGGCCATTAAATAGACGTTATCAGTCGCTATAAGCACCATAGATGGGTGTCATTAGGGGCCTACTACGCCTAATACATTGTAAAACTGAAAGTGAAACTTAAAAGCAACATGTTTTAACAAAAATGAATGAAACCTTACGTTTTGAACACAAACAAAAAGGTTTCTTTAGGTTTAGGCAAAAAAAAAACACTTATTAAGTTTAAGGAAAAACATTGTATTTTGGGTTAACTACACACTACACTACACAACTACACATTGTTGCGATTATAGCGACTGATAAAGCCTATTTAATACCCTGACAATAGTCTAATCGGCTGCATTTAGAACACATGTAACTCATTTTAGAAAAAAGCTTTGATAGGTCTTTTGTAGCGTTGAAATATTATGCTTTATTAGAGTAAAACACTTTTTTGGCTTTTTTCCATGACAAATGTGGAGGTCTTGCAGACTCTACATTTCTGCAAAAAGTTTTATTTCTAGATTTTAATCCTCAACCCAGCACCTAAAGTTACATGGTAATTTATAGCACTAAGTGCATACTGACAGCCAGTTTAAAGGGTCTAGTCAATAGTATTGCTGCACACAAGCCCTGGGGACTGAAAAATGCAGCTGACAAATGTTTAATAAAAGTTTCACCAAGAATCATCTAACTGTCTAGAGTGAATCTAGCACTTTTCCAGCAGTAATGAAAAGCCTCGTAGAGAAACAGCCCGACCGGAGGGGAAATGGGGTTCATAAGCCGCAGAGCTCTGAGAGCAGCCTGGACACCCGGAGGGCAGCGGAAACTTGATTCAACGATGTGACTTTAACATTTTGCTTCAGGGATTCTCTCTCTCCTGACTGCTCTTGGCTGACTCCAAGCACACATTTGGTTTAGTTATGAAAACATCCGATGGGAAGGGAGGAGGGAAAAAAAGAGGCAACACAACACAATTTAATCTGAACCTTATGTGGACTCATTTTCTTCTTCGACTTTTTTTGCACTCCGTCTTTCCAGAATGCTTCAAATTTGCCAGAGATCTAGAGGGAATTGAGAGAAAAAGGGGCCCCCTAAATGTACAAGAATGCACATTTGCAAAACATCACACCAGGGCCTAAACTAGGTATGGAAGAGAAGGAAGAACTCATTTCACAGAGTTGAAGCTGGCCGGGGAGAAGAGAGGAGAACGGTTATTTGTGGTTTTTCAACAAGGATGGTCTTAATTATGTGGGAAATCAAGGCCTTCTCTTTGGAGGTCACCTCCGCTGACCCTCACGCCAAATTGGCCCCCTCTACTAAATAATCAAATCCCTGAATACAAAACATTATACCCAGAGATATTCAAACTTGTGATGGCACCACAAGTACCTTCAAAACAATACATGAATCCTTATATTCCTACAGACGTTGATGCAGCCAATATTTAAATGAAGTTACAACAAGCATCAAATGATCCATAAATCAACATCTATCAGTGATTAAGACTGGGAGAATGACTGGGAGCTGTATGTTTGTATGGTCATAGTTGTGCACACCGGAAATCATGAGCACCTGCCCCAGTAATTACTGAGCCTTTGATATTCATTAATACCCATGTCTGACCCATCTGGATACATGCACGCTCGTCACCACAACAGAGGGAGCACATACTGTACACTAGGGATGTCCCAAACTAATCCTTAGGATCAGGAACAAGGCCGATCCAAGTATTTTCTTGTGAATTATCAACCAAAAACTGGGAAACAAAAGAAGGTACAGCAGACAGCAGTTTCAGTGAATGATATATCAGTATGCACCAGCAATGCAAGAGCATCCTTTGCTGGTTAGGGTAATAAAGGTTGGTTTGCCTCCACTTCTGCTTTTGTTCATGCTGGGGTTGAAAAGAGGCCGTTGAAATCCTGTCGAAGCCTTCCAGCCACAACAGATCTACAGTAGAGCCTAGATGATAAGTTGGCCTGACATGTATCAGCCAATGTTAGCATATCACAGATATCCAGGTATCGGCATGTATGTCAGCGGATAGGTAACGTGAAATTGCTGTAAAAAAAATATGAGATATCCACATAAGATTTATCTCCATTAGTTTGTCCACCGTTCTTGAAGACAACTAATTTAAGGGATCATTGAAAAATATATGAGTGGCACACCAAAACAAACAAATTGCAGATGCATAATGACCCAACCCGGTGCAGTGGTTAGCACTGCTGCCTCAACAAGAGGGTCGCTGGTTCAAACCCGGCTTGGAGCCCTTCTGTGTGGAGTTTGAATATTCTCCCTGTGTTATCGTGGGTTTTCTCCGGGTTCTCCGGCTTTCTCCCAAAGACATGCAGGTTAATTGTTGACTCTAAATTGCCGGTAGGTGTGAATGTGAGCGTGGATGGTTGTCTGCCTCCATGTGTCAGCCTTGTGATAGTCTGGTAACCTGTCCAGGGTGCGCCCAATGTCAGCTGGGATTGGCTCGGACAATGGATGAATGGATTAATAAATATATTAGTTGATGTGCTTATGTTGAAAAAAAAAAAATTGCAGATGCATAATGATCAAACTTTCTTTAAACTCTCAAACCCTGATATTGGCCTCAAAAATCCATTATCAGTCAGGCTATAAACCACACTAAAGCTCCTCATGGGTATACAAAACACTAAAGTACACTTATGTGCACTGTGCAGCTGTATAATATAGTTTCATTCATGCAACCGCAAGTAAACTCAATGCAAGGTCTGAGACTCGTCCTCAACTTCCAGGGAGAAAGAAAAAAAAAAATGAGGTAGGAAGTGTACAGTAGGTTCCAGGAGAAGACTTCAAAAGGGAAAAACCTCACAGAGCTCCATTGTCAGAGACAGCAGATCATCACCCCGCAGAGTCCAGGAAGGTGTGTCAAAAGAAGTCCATCTGCACTTCAACAGTGCATTCCACATTTCAACAGGGAAGAATCAGGACTGCGTGTGTGTGTGTGTGTAGCGTTGTGTTGCATTGTGTACAGCGCTGCATCGAAACACCCACAAAATCAGGACGCCAGCTCTCCTGCGACGCTGTCCTCAGATGAATTGTGAAATACTTTGGGCATTACACCATTACGAAACCGCAGGAACGTTTTCATTACTCGCCGGGGCTTCCGGAACACTCTTTGCACCTGTATTTACAATACCCAACATCTGTTCCCGGAGCTGAAACACCGCAATAATATGTGCTCTTAAAGTGCACACACACACACACATACACACACAAACACACAGAGATGACAAAGACAAATACACGTGCTAACACACTCCAAACATGCGGAAAACGTGTGCAGGCATACATGCACAAACACACACATACAGTACGTGCTACACACACACACACACACACAGCTGTCACTGGGTAAAGGTAAGTGCCGGGGTTAAGGAGTACAAGCAGCACATTTCCGGATTTTATAAACAGAGGCCTCAAATAAACTTCACATGCTGATCCGACTGATATTTATGTGACCTGTCCTGAAATTCCTGAAGCGTCTTTAAAAGGACAGACGAGTTGGGAAAAGCGCTTTATAAGGCAAGGCTGCCGCTGTAAACATCAGCGAGCATTCAGCAGTGTTTGGCCCATTTAGTCTTCTACTGCAGGATTTATGTGAAACACACAAAACTCTGCTCATTTTCACCGCCGTTTTTCTTCCTCGTTTGGACTCGGCGCAGTAAGTTATTTAGCTTTAGAGGACTGAAGTGTGTTAGCCGGATCACTTTGCGCAATTACCGAGTAAATCATTTAGGCCGTTTAGTCTAAGTTGGAGAAGTGGATGTTAAATATTGAGCCTGATCTTTGCCGTCAAATAAGAGGCGAACCAAAAAAGCTTTCAGCTGACAAAGTGCAGAGTTGTGTGTTTATTATTCCACATAATCAATTTTACTGGCCCTTTTTGTTCCAGTGGGCTTCCCCTGTTTAGAGAGGCTTGTAAACAGTGGGTCCGGATGTGGCACAAACCAAACAAGCACGCACACGCATACACGCTCGAAACATACGTGCGCCCTCACACACACAATTTGCACTGTTTAGACTGTGGAAGTGAGTCATCTGCCAGCACCGGGATCAGTTGAACGCCGACAGGACGACAGAGAGACGCCCAGAGTCTCCACGAGACCACATGATAGCTTCCAATACCACACAAAACACCTAGAGGGATTCATTATGAAGAGTTGTTTTGTATAATCTGTGTTGAGCTGGGAACAGGGTCAACGTAAAAGGGGGGAAATAAGATCTGAAGAAATCAGTGACTATGTGGTTACAACGGAGGAAATCCACTTCTGTTGGCTGTCTCTCTATCATTTGAATCAGCACATCACCTAATTTGCCTGTTTCTTCTTCTTCTACACTTCTATAAACAGTATTTACAATTGATTCACATGCCAACTTTGGCTTTGTCGTTCTAAAATGTTCTTAACTGATCTGAATCTGTAAATTCTAACACACAGATCAAACTTTATGGCTTGTGATCCCTACTAGGAAGTCTATTTGTGACCCTTTTGTCTTGGTTAGGACCTCAGTAGTCGTGTTTCTATTTAATTATCAAGACAATTTTAAGCAAAATTTTGGAATGTAGCAAAAAAGAAATATGAATTAGGAGCATTTCCATCAACTGGTTTGGAGTGAATAAACTAGGCTGTAGTTTCATCATTAGTTGGCGGTATCGGCTACGCTTTACGCACGGCTGTAATCTGCAGGTGAACAGATTAGAAGAAATAGAGATTGTGAACAAGAAACAAAACAAGTCGCCTTGGCCGATCTAAGAGAGAAAAATGGAGAGAGGTCTTCAGGAATTTGTTTCAATTGGTCAAGTTTTAATTGTTCTGTCATGTCAGCTAGTATTGGCCAAGTTTCATGCTGTCCAGGGACGGTATAAATATATCAGAATTTATTCAGGAAAAGGTGTTTCCATATCCCATTTAGCGCATCAACTCTTTTTCAACTAATGCAATAACCACCTAACCTTTTTTTTTTGCAATCGAGTAAGTTTCATCATATTTTTCCATTTCCGTACAGCTTTTCTGATGCAATACTTTTAGTTTATATAAAAATATGTCAATAGCAACATGGATATGTGTACATCAGCTGCGGTCAGTTCCACTAAAGAGTGATTTTTCTTTCACACATGGTCACATTTTAGGTGAAAAAGATCAAAAATATAGATAACAAATATTTTTCGTCTCTCTTATATCCCTTTAATAATCTCAAATTTATCTTGGGAGCCCTAAAGGGGAACCACAGTTCTGACACTCAACTCCAGTGTTCTGCTGATGCCCTTTTTCTTTTTAAAGTTAGTTAATTTTCTATGCATCATCTCTCTGTTATTCAATTGCTGCATTACTGTGCAAGGATTTCTTTGATTGTAGACAGTCTGGTTTATTGAACAGACAAGTTTTTTGTTTTTTTAAAGCTCTACAAAGACATTCTGCAGATATTCAGTTTAATGGTGGCATCGAGACAAGATGTTGGTCTTTGCTCAAGTCTTGTGCAGATTTTGACTTATTGAATATAATGACAAAACATTATTGTATATCAATAAGCTTTGTACTCTAGATTAAATAAAGTCTGTTTCATTTATAAAGCCCAGAATCACTAATTTGTCTCATAGTACTTTTTGTTTGTAACTGAGAACAAATATCAAACTCTCTTTGCACCTTTTTCAATAGCTGAAAGGCAACAGTTTCCACCATGTAAATGAGACGTGGAGCCGCGGCAGTTCAGCAGTCGTGCAGCTAACAAACAATAAAACATGAAGACATGACATAAAGCCCAGTCAGAATGACGTGACGAGGAGCTACATCAGATACAACAGGAACGCTGTCAGGAGGGTTTATAAATAGAGTTACTGGCGTGCAGGCTGTACATTTTTCTGCTGTGACTAACACAGTCCAGCAGATCATCTTAATGTGTACATAAATCTGTCAACCTGCACGAAGCCATGATGAAAGCCATGTCCACTTCAGACACAGTAACTGAGACGGATGAAGTTCAGAGGAGCTGGAGGAGTGAGTCTGATGGAAGGCCGGCATTCACGACTGAGAAGAGACTTGATGAGCTTATATTCTGAATGGAGGTCAGCCTATCTGCCCTCCACGCTGACATTACATTCACTGCTTGCAGCTGAGCTTGGCTGTTTACCTCCCCAGCAATATAACATCTGCCCACTAGAGGTCCTCATTTAAGGTTACTACAGTTCAGCTATAGTGTATCGGACCTTTCCTTCCAGAGAAGCAACGATGGAATCTAACTATGCACTTTGAATTGAGTTTTGAGATACTTGGTCTGTCAATGACACATATTAAAGGAATAACTTGTGGAGAAACAAAACAAGTGCAGATGATACATACAGGACAAGAGGGGTAAAATTGTAAAAATATGTAATCACAATTAATCGCATGGTTGTATTGTTATCTGTTCAAAATGTACCTTAAAGGGAGATTTGTCACGGATTTAATACTCTTATTAACATGGGAGTGGACAAATATGCTTGCTTTATGCAAATGTATGTATATATGACTTGAATTCCTTAGACTTCTAGTTTCATATGATACCAGTATCTTCATCCTAGCTTTAAAACTGAGCCCGCTACAACCTAAGATCGATTGTGTTAAAGAAATTAGTGGCTTTATTTGTTTATTGTGTGTTTTGTCTATTTTTTTGGCAAATTAATTACCCTTCAAGTAATGTGAGTGTAGGGAGGTGGAGAGAGTCTGTAACCATAAACAAACGCGTATAAAAAGAACAATTACACTACTGGATAGTGTAAAAGCAACCAGATGAACTGTAAACAAAAATTCCACAAGGCCATCAATACAATTTCATTGTCAACTGAAACAAAATCAATTGCAGGGAGCAGGGGTCAGCGATTTACACAATATTATCTCATGTGTATAATTAAGATGATATCAATATTTCATTTTTAAATCAATACAGGGATATCACAAACTTAATTTTGATTTTTTTTTTTCTTTTAGATCAGATCTTGATCAGAAAATGTTAATTTTAATCTTTTAGTTTTACACCTAACAAATAATATAAATGTGTTTTGCAAGAAAAAAACGTATGCTTTCTTAAACCTGAGACGCATTCCTGTTTTTCCTCTCCAGGTCTAAAAATCCTACCTTTCATTAAAGGATCACGGCGTTCAACCTGGATTCCCTCGGTCAGTGCACATGATGTAAAGCACAGACTTTCTTAATAATTTGTGCGCTCAGTGGAGGCTTAAAGGGGATTTGAGGTGACCTAAATGAAACAAACTTTAATAGATCTGGTATGAGTGCGCATTACATTACATTTGAAACTGGCCGATCCGTGATCAAGTGTAATTAAATGCTGATTATATAACACATCTGTCGTCAAGAAGTTGTTTCGGACTGGACAAACAAAAACTCCCTAAATGACATCAAGATTTCCATCCATTCTTATGCACACGCAAATGCTCTCAAAAAAAAAAAAAAAACGCATACGCAGACAACCAGGCCTGGCCATCCTTCCCGCTTGGTTTAAATAGTCTTACTCTGGTCTATAAGCAGGCTGGTATTGTACTAAAGGCAGGATGTGAAACCCCCACCACAACGTGCTTCTCGTGTGTGTGTGTGCACCTTAAATTGAATTCGTAAGTGTGTGTATGTGCGTATGCTTCTCTGCAGCTGTGCAAGGTGGGGATCTTTGTGCGTGACCCGAGCGTGTCGCAGCCGTCGCAATATCGTCCCCCCCCCATTTATATTTTACAGGAAGCGGTGCGTCGGAGCGTACGTTCCCCCAGCAGCTCATTGTTATCCGAGCAGCAGAAAGGAAACAACTGCAGTTCCGACTCGATGTGTTTTTGTGCCTCTTCGGCTTTTGTTCCTTTCAATGAAAGCAAAGAAGGAAAAAACAGATATTAACTTGTGTGTGTTTATGCGCAAAGTGTGGTAGTATGGAGGCTTGGTGAGGGTGGATCCTTACCCATCAGTCAAACTCATCACAAACGCACACATATAGGCAGTTACTAACACACTGTCAAACCTCTATTTACAACTTGTCATCTTTGCTTTATTCCCTGCAGTATATCACCAATGGATCAAATGTTTACGTGTATGTAAAAGGGTCGCTTGTAGCGTCATAATCATCACCAGACTCTGCAGTTCTACAATGCTTTTCAGGGTCTTTCAGCTCATTGTTTTGGTTTGACCGCCCACAACAGCTTTAAAGCTTCAGTAGGCAGTATATTTTTGGCATCATTGGGCAAAAATGTCATAATAACCTTTCAGCATATTGTAATTCAAGTGTTCTGAGAGATAACTAGACTACTGCACCTCCTCATGGCTCTGTTTTCAGGCTTTAGAAAAATCTAGCCTGTGACGGAACACTTGAGCCAATCACAGGTCATTTCAGAGAGAGAGCGTTCCTATTGAGCGTTCCTATTGGCTGTGCTCCAGCTGGTGGGCGGTGCTTGGTATTTCCTCAAGCGATCTCAACAACAGTGCACTACAAGATGTTTCTGAAAATATTTGAGGCGAGAAATAGGCATTACAGTAACAGAATATTGATCCATATTTGATCAGCGCTGCCTAGTTTGACCGTTTGGTCAGAGTTCGCGAGTGATTGACAGCCGGCTCGGAGACGGCAGACTCCAGGTCAGCTCTGACTGGTTGTTTTCCTCCGGTCGGTGAAATCTTGAAGATGCCATTAAGAGCACCAGGGGACAACGGAGGACACAGAGGAACATGATTTTTTTCAGATTACCTGTCTCATGCAATCACAGTCAGGATATAGTGACCGATTTATGCTCCATTTCTACCCGCTGCAGCTTTAAAAGGTGCTCAATACAAAATTCAGAGCATATCTTTTGCCTCCACACGGCTCTCACAATGGTGAAGCCTGAGCCGACAGCTTGCACTTTAAGTCAGTTTACAGAGCCATGTTATGTGTTGATTTAGCATTTAAAGAAAGAAAATGCATAATCCCAACACAATTAGTTTGTTTTTCTACTAATATCAAAATTGTTGCTAGATAATCACAGTTATTTAATGTTTAATGTTATTAACTAGAGTTTGCCAGCAGTTGCATCTTTACATAAACCCTGAAAGCTTTGCTACCTAAATGTTTATTTAACTCCTCTAAAGTCACAATTACGGTCAGTTTCTCTGGCAGAGAAGAGTAACATAACATATCAGAATATTCACATTTATTTTCTCCTAACCTGTTGATGCCTCGTCATCTTGTTCATCGATAGATATTTAGTTAGTTGTTAGCTATACAAAAAGTTAAATGTCAAACTGCTTCTTAATTTGCTAGATAGATATTTATTATTGCATAAAACCAGATTTCAAGGGAACCTCTAAGGGCATTACATGTGAATGCCAGAAGATTTGACACACGACTCTGAAGCCTTTATAGCTGTATTCTATTTCTCCTCAGCTCGTATTTTAGTCACACTTTATTCCCGGATTGAATGAGCCGACAGAAATAAATAAAGCATTAAATGCGTTTTGAATCTGTGGCGTACTTGTGAGGGCCTGTGTTTGTTTAGTGATTTGGGTTTGGAGACTTTGAGGGAAGTGAGCGGAGTCAAACGGGGTTGGGGAGGTTGTTGTCTCCCTCCGGGGCGTGAGGAGGTTTCTCAGAAAACACTGCCAGTCACGTCTGGCCCTTTGCGGACAGTAAATCACGCTCTTCGCCGGAGTGCTTCCGCACAGCAGCCCCAGCTCCCTCCTCAGCTGGAAATGCAATATGCCACGTACCCCAGGCGCTGGGACCACCCAGGAGGCATACGGGGTCACACGCAGAAAAACAAATGTGCCTGTGCTCGCACAATCCCACCCCCCCACCCTACCCTCCACCCACAATCAAGCACATTCAGATACACACATTCTGTAAATAAGCCAATATGCTCGTCCTCAGGATGTGAGGTGGATTGGTTTGTGGCATCAGGGGTGAGGGGGCAAAGGAATTTCACAACAAGTGGTGGTTTCAGTGGTTTCTCTCACTGGGATCTGAACACCACAGAAACTCACAACTTCCTTTTTGGCAAAAATCAAAGGATGGTTGACCCTCTGTGTTCAAAAGGGGCTGCAGGCATGTCAGACATTTCGAGAAAATCATTTAGGAAGAAATAAGTCACAAGAAATTGCGGTTTTGGCAAAGTTTTACGAGCAGAGGTGGAGTCAAATGTACCTAAAGCTCAATAACAAACTGTTGTTCGTATGCTGGTTGTTTGTTGGTTGGATGCCTGAGCCCACGAGGCAAACCAGACTGCTAAAAGATGGAGAGCATTTTTGGGCCAGCTGGCGCGTGTGACTTTGTTTTGGTTTCCCAAATGATGTTGATTTCGGGAAGAGAGGAAATCAATACAAAGACCAGCACGACTGGTCCGAGTAGCTGTGGATGTTCTTGGTTTCAGTGGCATTTTTATGATATGCATTTAGGACTTTGTCGCAACAGAAAATGTTTGCCTCACTGGGACATTTTGTACATCATGTGGCCCAGAAGAGAGAGAAGAGAGAAGGGGAAGATATGTGAAAAACGCTGCAGACCACATTCAGAGTGCCGTCAGGTGCCAACGACTAGGAAACATGTTTTTTTTTTTTTTAAATTCCATAGCATTTTGACCTTCTACATGACAGTAGGACAGTGTTTACTTGCCTGCTTCTTTGCAAACAGCTGCGAGGTCTGCTCCGACGTATCCGTGAGCGGCGTCGGCCAGCTGCGTCACCTCCTCAGCGGTGGCGCTGCACGGGACGAAGTTCAGCTGCTTCTGCAAAATATCTGCACGCTCTGCAGCACTGGGAACTCCCACCTGTCGTCAGGAAATCAATAGAACAATGAATTGTAGAACGGAAAAGTTTCATTTACACTTAAAGTAATTGTGGTGGAACCCTAGAAGGAACTTTTGAGGAACCCCAAACCATAAACGGATAGAACACTTCAAGGAACTTTGCAGGGATATTTCCAGCAGTTATCATACAAACACACAGCAAAGCAATAGGTTAATCATTTTGCGGTAGTACACACCTCCAGCTCCTTGTCAAAGCGCCCTGGTCGGCGTAGGGCTGGGTCGAGAGCATGGGGCCGGTTTGTGGCCCCCAGGACCAACAGCTGACCTGAGTGACCCTCCTGAAAGGACAGGAAATAAGAGTGGTCCTTAGTAATCATGGTTTAATGTCATGTCATTTCCTTATTTGCTCCATTTCTACCCACTGCAGCTTTAACGTTTACCCCTGTGTTGTGGTAAAATGTTGAGGTTATATGGTATGTGCCATCAGGGTGCCCCAAAATGTATACATCTTTAAGAAAGACATCAACATACGTGTATTTGTAATATATGTAATATGTAATATTTCAATGATGCTAATGTTACCAGGCAATACGGTAAAGTCTCCAGTGTTACTAAGTGTTGATTCTTCAGTGCAATCTATTGACGTTGAGGTGTGTTTGTCCACTCCCACAGCTGTGGTAACTCTTGGACTGCTTTTCAAAACCATCAAAAGTGTAAAAATAACTGCTGATGGACGCGGACTGGTACATTTCAAACTACCACTGACAAAATCTGCGGTGCTGGCTAAGATATACACCAGGAATTACATGCAAATTGTTGCTTTGAGTCACCAATATCAACTTTCTAGGAGCTAAAGTAAAACAGCCTTGTATTTAACTTCATGACCATGCATTTGTGACTTCATAAGTCAGTCCTGCTGTGTTTCTCGGGGTGGTCTTGCCTGCAAGATTTTTCCACCTTTAAAACACCGCAGGGAGAACTGAAACACAAATAAATTACAGTGCAAGCGAGAATGCCGAGGAGCAGGAAGCACTTTCACCACATTCCGCAACCTAATCAGTGCTGATGACCTTGGATCATCTGGCCTGGAAAACAGACAGGCGTAGGTGTAATATCACCAATCCAAATGTAGGCTCTTTTCTGCCTGGGCTCATGGAGATGTACTTTGCTGATAAACGTATGCCAAATTGGCAGGTCATGGCAACCTTAGGTGATTTGTTTCCCAGGCTCCCATTGGGTGTGTGTGTGTGTGTGTGTGTGTGTGTGTGTGTGTGTGTGTGTGTGTGGGGTGGGGGGGGGATCATCTTTTTTCTCATCAGGAACTGACAGAGCGCTCAGAGGACAAACAACACCCCAGAGACACAACCCACAGTGTCTGAAGGGCGTCCAGCATGCAGAGATGGTTTCTGCATGACAATCTGCATTTCCAATGAGGACATTTCCTGACAGCGCCACGCTCTGCTGCAGAAAGCCACATTCTTAGTTTTGTATGTATGATGAACAAGTGCTGGTAAATGTAAAGCAGACATCCTCCGTAATAATGATACTGATGGGATAATGAGAAAACTGTTCATTTCATACTGTAAGCGCCGGCCTAGTAATGAAAAAAGGACACAGAGAGAAGTGGCTATCATCACCCAGCGGAAACAATTAGTTGATTAGTAGATTCGTTGACTGACGGACTGATTTTTTTTCTTTGTTTGATGGTCTTCATTGTCTTTTTTTAATAGTAAACTGAATATTTGGGGTTTGAACAAGACATTTAAAGACATTGTCTTGGACTCTGAGAACTTGTGATGTAGATTTTTCACTATTATATAGACAAAACAATTAATCAAGGAAATATTTGGTAGATTACTGGTATCAGAATAGACTAGAATAATAGTATTTTGAAGTTACTAGGGCTGCAACCAACGATTGTTTTTTTATTGTCAATTAATCTGTTGATTATTTTGTTGATTGATCGATTAGTTGTTTGGTCTATTAAATGTCTCCCAAACAAAATTTCCAACATCCCAAATGTTTCCCAAAACCCAAAATGACGTCCTCAAATGTCTTGTTTTGTCCACAACTCAAAAGATATTCAGTTTGCTGTCATAGAGGAGTAAAGAAACCAGAACATATTCACATTTAAGAGACTGGAATCAGAGAATTTAGACATTTTTTTTCCCCTTCAAAAATGAATCAAACCGATTAATCAGAAAAGTTGGTGATAAATTTAATAGTTGACAACTAATCAATAAATATTAGCAGCTCTAGAAGTTGCTGCACATACAATTCAATAACTCAAAATGTGAATTCAGAGTGAAGTTCATTTGAAAATAAAGAGTGCAGCGCTACTTGAAATAGTGGTCAATTGCAAGTTATAGCGGCATTCAAATGAAGTGACTATTATACTAACCTGATAATAAACACCTGTTAGGATGTATTACGGTAGAAAGATATAAAGGACACTTACTGAACCAATCCCATCCATCAGAGTCAGGAGAGAAGCAACGACTCGTTTCTCCACCTCATTCTGCGCTCCCTCTCGCTTTGGGCACAAAGCATCCAGCTCATCAATAAAGATTATCGCAGGTTGTCTGTAAATGAAGTCAAAATGTGACAAATGTTATACACCAACACTGATGTTTATAAAATGAACGACAAGGCTGTAAGATCCAGTATCACAAGCTGATGTTGGGTTTGGTTAGTTCGTTTCTAGGGTCTTTGGTTCGTCTTAAGTGTTTTGTAGGTTGTAAATGTTACTGTATAAAACATGCACTTTTGAAAATCTAGACAACGTGTTAGTATTTAAATTATATGTTTACTGCTGAGTGTCTGGGCCCCTATTCTCAAGCTATGTATAGATATATATGATAGCTTATCAGGGTGTCTCATTTCACATATCTCCATTCTGTCTTATGACTGTACTTGTATCTTAACTGTGCTGTGAATAAGGCCAACAAAAATAAAAGATTCAGTGTTTTGCATGTATAGAAAACATACTAGGATAGTGATGATGATGGTGATTTAATGGCATGATAAGCAGGATTAACTACAAAGATTACCTCTGAGACGCTTCGGTGAATATCTGCCTCAGCCTCGCTTCTGTTTCACCGTAGAATCTGCAAAGACATAAGACAAGGATGAGACTCTAGGATAATCACAGCCTCGTGAAACTTTACAGTCGCAAACTAGAGGCCTAGAGCATTCAGAGGATGGATGGCTTTCCTCGCTAGATTGATAATCGGGGGGTTTCTGAGCAGTTTACACAACAGAGGTGCTCGCCATCCAACCGCCGAAAAATACAATTTTTACAAGTTTTGATACCAAATCACAGCATGGCTTTTTTTATGGTGTTCCTCAAGGTCTTGGTGTCTTAATGTGATATTCTAGAGGGATTATTTATCATTTTTATCAATTTTTGAGTGGTAAAAAATGGTTAAATTTAGCACCAAATCTGTGTAACAAATGGTATCAACCCAAAAAATTGCTGCAACAACTTCACAAACTCATATCATCTTTTTCTTAACCCTTATACACTTTTACAATTTATTTTAATTAATTTATTAATTAATTTGTATTTCTGATTTATGACTTGAACAAGTTGATACACAGTATACATTATCATACTGAGACGGAAAAGTGATGCACTGTTTTTGAGCAGTATGACCGTACTTGCTCATGATTTCTGGGCCGTTGATCACCGTCATGTGAGCTCCAACCTCATTGGCTATGGCTCGTCCAATCATAGTTTTTCCTGTGCCTGGGGGACCATACAGAAGCACTCCTCGGGGAGGTGGGATCCCTGCACAGAAAACAGCTTGCAATTAGATCTTGTGTTAAATGGAGTCCTAGTTTAGACTGTTTGAAAGTCTAAAGTGTGCATGTGGAAGAACAATGCGCTGTCTGACCTACCATAGTTGGAGAACAACTCGGGGTGTTTCAGAGGAAGCTCAATGGTCTCTCTGATGATATCCAACTGGCTGCTGAGCCCACCAATCATGCTGTATTTGACCTTTGACCTTTGAGCTTCTGCACCTGGATCCTCCTGCCCTGCTCTGTCTCTGAAACTGACTTTAGTGGAGCAGGACAGGCAGTAGAAGGTGTCAGTACTCAGTGCTCCACCAGGGGGAGCTGTGGGGATTTTCTCTGCCTGTTCTGAGCAAAGTGAGTTCTCCATGCTGACAGCTTCCTCTGCTGATTCTGCAGGAGGATTCTGGGAGTTGTAGGACGGTGTGCAAGGAGCAGCGGGTGAGGAGAGAGAAGGGAGGTGGGCTGGTCGGCGTGGGGTGCTGGCTGCAGGCCCGGGCTCTCCAGGCGTGCTTGGTGCCCCGTCAGCGCTGTTGTCATCCACAGTGAGCAAGCTGAGTTGCAGGGAGAGGTCAGCTGAGGTGGAGTCCAGCACAGAGGACTCCTCCGTGTCAGGGTCCAAGCCTTGAGGTGGAGCTGGTCTGTGGAGGGTGACTCCGTCCTCCCCTCTGATGGTCTCGACCCGGAGACTGCATGACCGGCCGAAGTAGGTCAGGGGGATGACATTTCCTGGCAAAATGATGTTCCCAACTGGCACAAAACAGACAAACCAGTTATTCAACCAGAGGAAACACAGCAGTCTGGACTAAAGCTGAACATAAACAGTAATACAAAACCAGGACACAGTACTCTTTTTATCCAAATGGGGTAATTGTACAGGTCTTAGAGACTAAAGTGTATGGATTGATGGATGATGGATAATGGAAAAGGAAACAAAACAGGACCCCATGTTTACCTCAAAAGAAGGGTACAATACAAACCAAAACAGCAGTATATACTGTTCATATAAAATCTCAAATTAATGTATATATCCAGCAAATTATTGCACATGGAATAAAATATTATTGTGCACAAACATATCCATTTCTTTATTCTCATACAGGAACTGAAACATGCTTCCTTTTTTATTATTATAAAAGCTGCATTCTCACACTTTTCTTTGAAGTAAGAGCCCGAATGTAGTGCTCCTCTTTCTATTTAATACATCGAGAACCAGGTTATGAATGAAGAATTGCGTCTGAATCGAATCGTGACATCAAGAATCGAATCTTAGGATTAGCAAAGATTCCCACCCCCTACTCTAAAAGTGTCAACAAACATGTAAGAGTGTGAAGAAGACTTACCCAGTGACCTCAGAAAGAAGTTCTTGAACTCTTCTGTCTCTAGTGTGTCATCTTTTGATCTGAATGACAGTTACATGTATGTGAGAATTAACTATAATACATAATAATAAACCATATACATCTTGTAATGTTTGTAACCTATTATATTAGGACTGTCAATGTTAGCGTGATGACAACGCGATAACGCAAATCGTTTTAACGGCACTAATTTCTTTAACGCATTAACGCAATAGATCCGTCATACTAGCTTGTCGGTCATGGCCATTTTCAAAGGGGACCCTTGACCTCTGACCTCAAGATATGTGAATGAAAATGGGTTCTATGGGTACCCACGAGTCTCCCCTTTACAGACATGCCCACTTTATGATAATCACATGCAGTTTGGGGCAAGTCATAGTCAAATCAGCACACTGACACACTGACAGCTGTTGTTGCCTGTTGGGCTGCAGTTTGCCATGTTATGATTTGAGCATATTTTTATGCTAAATGCAGTACCTCTGAGGGTTTCTGGACAATATTTGTCATTGTTCTATGTTGTTAATTGATTTCCAATAATAAATATATACACACATGTGCAGAAAGCAAACATATTTGCCCACTTCCATGTTGATAAGAGTATTAAATACTTGACAAATCTCCCTTTAAGGTACATTTTGAACGTATAAAAAATGTGTGATTAATTAGCGATTAATCTTGGACAATCATGCAATTTAATATTTTAATCGATTAACAGCCCTTATTATATATAATATATATAATTTAATTAATCAGGAAAGTGCCCTACTGACATTAAAATCTCTTTTACAGGAGCAGCATCACACGGAACACAAAAAGGTTACAAAACATACAAAACACATAAAATATAAATTATGTCATAACATGTAATATGAAAACAGAAGAGTGTAGATAAAGATTATTCCAAATAGATGCATGCATAATGTAGATAAATAACATCTAGACAATACTATTTTTTGAAAATTGATCGTTTGTCGTTTTAACTGCAGTTAAAATGTGTCACCAGCAGATGGCAGCCTTTACCTAAGATACACAACATAAAGGTGTGTGACACAATGTAAAGGCTTTTAGAGGTTTAAAGTAGTATCAGTATAAGGCAAAAAAATCCAACAGCACCACACACTATAGCTTCCAAATAATAATAAATAATAAAGTAGAATCAACATCTCAGTTTCAACACAAACTGAACATTATAACCTTCATGATTTATTGCAGTGCTGCTGTAATAGACTGTATTAGTTTTAGCTAAGTGTACCTAATAAACTAGCAACTGAGTGTACAATAACTATAATGTAGTATAATTAGAAGTATAGCGTGGCTATGATATTTTATTATATATAATATATATTTTTAATTTACATATTATTTATTAATTAATTTGTATTTTTATTTCTTTAAGTCAGTGAGAGTCAGATGAAGGCTACCTGTTAGAGAGGATCACCTCCTCTGCCTGAAGCACAGGACCTGTTAGTGGGTGCAGCATCACCGCGTCACCTGACTTCACTCTGAGGTTATTCTGAGCACATTTCTGAAGACCAACTTTTGCACCAGGAAAGGAGGCAACCGGCCATCCTAAACACACCTGTAAGACAGACGAAATAGACAAATGAATATTAATAACAGAACAGCATCACTCATTTCATATGTTAGTCAGTAGAGCTTTAAAATAACAATACAACTGATGAGGAGAGAAGAAGAAGAAGAAGAGAGGACACCTCTTGTTGTCCTTTGGGACTCGTCAGCAGGACCGGCCTCCCGATGCAAACGCTGGCTGACTTCATTGAATTGAGGCTCAGTTGAACTAAAGTTGATCTGCAACTTTTAGGTGTTTTGTCATCAGCTGTGAGGAAAAATAACAAATGATGTGAAATATAATAAGTCAGACTTCAATTAAGTAAAAGTGAAATTTCACAACATATATACATATACATATACGTTCCCATTCACTCTGTATCTTTTATATCTCTATTATTGTTTTTATAATTTTTGTATACCTTAACCTCTCCTGTGTTTCACTCTGTTTGCTGATGTTGCTGCTTTGACACCTGAATTTCCCTCCGGGGATTAATAAAGGTTCATCTTATCTTATCTTATCTTATCTTATCTTGTAGGTGATGGGGACAAAATCCACAGTCCTCTTTTTATGCAAAATACATTATAAAGTGCAGATGAAGTTAATTTGAGCAATCTGAATTAGACAAATCAAGCTGATATCTTGCTTTTTATACCAAAAAGACTGTAACTTTGGAAGAAATTCACATGGTTATTATGTCAATAAATATGGATGAACACCCCCAATTAGCCTCAAAGGTGAAAGATACTTTTGACATTTTAAATCAAATGTGTGAGACAAAACAAAACAGTTAGAGCAGCATGTCAGCATCCATCAGCATCAGCATCAGTGAAAGAGACAGCATCCATCTCCATACTGCAAGATTGGTTCATTTACTGCATTTATATACTCTACAACTGTGTCAAAGCATGTTAAATATGTTGGCTTTATGCACCAATGTCTTACCTTTCTCAATGAAATCAATGACAGTGAATGAGTTGCTGTGTAAACTCTTGTTGCTTCCTCCTTCGTGGCCAGATGTCTGCAGGTTGGAGGAGTCATGTGAGCTCTCCTTCAGTAGCAGTGAACTGTCTCCTTCACTCGCTCTCTTCGACTTGCTCTTATTCTTCTTTGAGGACATTTTTTAATAGTGAAAATCTCCTCCACGTGAAACTGCAAACATGTGTAAACACGGAGGATGGAGTGTAAACTTCCTGGTTAAAGTTTAGTCCCTCCCTCCCTTTACCGTAAAGAAATTTTACAGCAGGAGAAAAAAAGTTGTGCAAAACTCCATAGAAAAATTATACAATTTTAGGTTTTCTTTGTTACAAACAAGTAGGAACATATACTTTGACATGATTAAATAAATAACAAACATTGTCTAGATGCAGTCTTTAATTCGGCATATATATAATATACCAAGCGGCGTTTTTTCATAGTTTTCAACGCTACTTTTGATTTTTTGTTTGCGTCTTTGCGCCAGATGACGTCTTAAAGAGCGTGCGCCAAAGAGCCTCGCAAACTGTATTAACCTTGTCATAATTTATATTTTACAGCATTAAAATGATTAATTTGTTAGCCGAATTTATCATGATATGTTATTTTATATCTAGCGTTAATACTGGTAGTTAACGTTCACGTATTAACTAGATAAACTGTCAAATGTCTTAATGGAGTAATCACAGACAGGTGTTTGGCTCCGGCTCCCTCGAGCTATTTTACCAGACTATTACGGTATTTATGCAACTTCCAAGGCGGACGTTTACGTAACTGTACTACAAGCACATGCCGGTAGAACACTGAACAAATACCTATTAAAAAGGTTGTTTATGTGAGTGTATAGTAACATGGCAGCTGGTGGCTTTGCGTTAAAGCTTTTAAAGCCGTCCTCGTTGTTGTTGAGAGGAAGGTTGTGCAGCAGAGCTCCAGCTGTCCGGGCGTTCTGGCGCACAGCAGCTCGGTCTCAGCTCCACAGGGTGACCGGGACCGGTGCCGGTGCTTTGACGGGCAAAGTGGACCGATTCGGTGGAGTGACAGTGAACTTGTCTGACATCTGTTTACCGGTGGACATCAGTGAAAGCTCCTTCAGCAGATTGCTTCAAGGTTGGTTGTCTTAAAGTGCTGCTATGAATGAGACTGAGAGGATTAATGCACAGGTCATGTCCTGCATCAAATCTGCAGTGATTTACACATGCATTGTGTGCATGAAGTGTTGTTGCAGGGTTTCCCAGCGTTTATCCAGGTATGGGATCCCATATGCTGAATGCAAATAATATATATTTAACCTCTTAAGCCCAAGGGTGATGGAAG
>CAKAOH010023157.1:0-14475 GCA_916701665.1 Sebastiscus tertius
TGCCTGTTGGGCTGCAGTTTGCCATGTTATGATTTGAGCATATTTTTTATGCTAAATGCAGTACCTGTGAGGGTTTCTGGATAATATCTGTCATCGTTTTGTGTTGTTCATGGATTTACAATAATAAATATATTTGCATAAAGCAGCATATTTGCTCACTTCCATGATTCCATACTTTATTTATACAGTTAATGTGTGTATTTCAGGCTGTAACTGAAAGTATCCTTAACTCTGCATTCATTCTTATTTCTTGCTCTCTTGGAGATAGCAGAACAAGCTGTAAACAGAACACATGACATAATATCACTTGGGGTGAACATACTGACAAACATTTGCCTATTTACACATCCAGCAGACACGCTGGCAACATTATCATTCATTTGGAGTTGTGTTTTGTGTTTTAAGTCCAATTTTCTCTCTCTTTTAGCTCTGTTTTGGTTCTCCACCAACTCCTGAGGGAAATGTCTGTCTCTTTAGCTGCTAAATGCTCCACCATGTCCACTGGCTAGTCTCCTCTGACTGTGTCTGTCTGCTGTTGTAGGGTACAGCAGGTTTATCAGAGAGTGAGAGTGACATTGCACATAGTCAGGTGATCCATTGTTAATATATAGTACAACTCTGTTAGTGCAGCTTTAAAGGTCCCATATCGTGCTCATTGTCAGGTTCATACTTGTATTTGGGGTTTCTACTCGAACATCTTTATGCGCTTTAATGTTCAAACAACATATTATTTTTCTCATACTGTCTGTCTGAATATACCTGTATACACGCTCTATCTGAAACGCTCCGTTTTAGTACATTTCAAACAGAATTGCAACAGAATTGCGTTGCTAGGCAACAGTTTGGTCCATGTTTACTTCCTGTCAACTGATGTTATTCACATCCACTGCAACAGGATATAAACTGGGACACATTTAGAATGTTTACGTTTAAATCTGTGTAATGATCTATATATTGTATATTTGTGACATCACAAATGGACAGAAATCCTGACAGCTTGTTTCAAACACACAATTTCTGAATACGGGCTGTGTGTATTTCTCTGTATATTGAGCGCTTCGATACTTTCATAGTATTTATATATCACTTAAACCTGCTTTGCAATATAAAATATATGATAATCTTACTTTTTATAATATGGGACCTTTAAAGCTACTTCCTTCTGTAAAGTGCGTAAAAGGTGATTATTGCGTATTTTAAATGACTCTGGGTAAACTACTGCACAAATTCAATCAAATGTGAATGAAAAGTTTTTCTTCCGTTTACAAGCTGTTACATCTCTCTCATCACTTTGGCCTATATTGATGTTGAGCGCTGTAGAGTGTTATGTGCACTTTATTTATAAAGAATAGTTTAATCCTCTTTAAAGAGGGCGGTGCGTGGTATTAAAATGGACATCTCCTTAACTTATCTGTAACAGTGGCCTTTTATCTGCAAGAGTGTGGACTCACACGGTGCTCGTGCGCAGAGAGGCTCTACTTTACCTTGCCTGCGGCGGGTTTTTACGCACGAGCTGTTATAACCCACAGAGGCTGCTGGAGATGAAACACGACCACATGTCCTCTGTTACCTGTGTGGACACTGCAGCGACCAGGGACCGCACAGCGGGCTGCGGGTTCATGTGGGACTCCGTGGTCCTCGCAGGCACCGGCTCGCTCTCGTTCCGCTCCACGGGAGGACACTCCGCGCGCGGCCCAGGGCGCACGCACAGCCTCTTGGCGTGAGGAGCCCGCGGGTCCTCCTCGTGGCTGAGCCTGCTCGCTGTTGTTGTTGTTGTTGTTGTTGTTGTCGATGATGATGATGATGATAATGATGTGCTTAACGTCGTTACCGCCGGCTTCACATCCGCAGCGTCGGTGACCCGGCGCAGGTACGGGATCACGAGCTGCAGGTGGGACTGCGCGTGGCCGTTGACCGTTTCCGAGGCAACGTAAAGCGTCGTCGTCGTCCTGGAGCCCGCGGCGCCCACGATGCTGTTGAGCGTTGCTATGGAGACGGCGCCGATGCAGTGGTTGGTGTACGTCTTCGAGAGCTTGGCGGCGCGCGACAACATCTGCATCCTCGTGCCCAACAGGTTCTTCCCGATAGCTTTGTTCTCGTACCACGTCATGTCGCTCGCACAGCAGTGGTCCCGGGGCCGCTGGAAGAAGGCCCGGCAGAGCGGGTTCCGTTTGGACACGTACCGGACGAAGCTGGCGTACGGACACGGATCCGAGCCCGTCTCGTACATCCGGGGCAGCGTGTCCTCGTCCGCGTCCGGACGCTTCTTGGTCCAGGCGGCGGAGCGGGACTTGTGGTACGGACCCAGAGCCTTGAAGTACACAAACTTTCTCCCGTCCTCGTCCACGGCCAGACCGAACGAGTCCTCCTCGAGCTCCCGCTGGTTCTCGCGGCCCCGGGTGCAGAAATACATGCAGGTCTCGAACCAGACCTTGTTGAGCAGCCCGAACGGCGTGTCGGTGTTGAACACGGAGGACTCGTACAGCTTCCGGAGGTCCGAGCGCGTGATGGCTTGTTTCTGCACCACGGGACCGGCACCCTGCTCCTCGAGCCTCCGGATCACCGCGGCCAGGGTCAGGTTGGCGCTGCGCAGCTCCGGGTCCTTGGTGAGGTCCAGGGTGCGGCAGTAGGGCGGCTCGTTGAGGTACCGGTTCAAGGAGCTCCGGATGCTGATGAGGGACGACTTGCTGTACAGCTGGCCGCTCTTGGAGCGCGCCTCCGCGTAGAAGGAGCGCAGCAGCGCGCACAGCGCCTCCTTGTCCAGAGTTTCAAAGTCCGGACTTTGGGCTTTCTCACTGAGGTACTCCCTGAAGATCCGCACCGCGTACCGGGTGGCCAGGCGGGTGTTCTCGCTCAGCTTGTTCCTGTCTGACCGCTGCAGGTCTCCCTCCAGGTGACCCTCCAGGTGAACCTGGCTGATGAAGGAGTCCGGTTCTCCCTCCTCCTCCTCCTCTCCTCCCCGGTCCATACTCCGCAGAACGACCGCCTGGATCTCCGCGGCGGATCCGCTGGAGTCCAGCACTGTGCCCCCTGACTCCCACTCCAGCTCCACACCACAGTCCTCGTCCTCTTCCTCCCCAGTGATCTGGACCTCCTGGATCTCATCATCATCATCATCCTCCTCCTCCTCCTCCTCCTCATGCTCTTCCTCTGTGCTCCTCTCAGGGCAGCTCATCTGCTCCCGCTCCGCGTCTCCGCTGCCAGGCATTCTCGCCATATTGCGGTCTGTGAAGCAGTCCTCCGGCAGCGCGCATGCGCTATATTGGACCGCAGCGCTGAAAGCCTTTTGTGTTTAAGTGACCTTCAGCCGTGCACGCGAGTTTTTTTTAAGGCAAGGGGAGCGAGCGCAGCGGGAGAGGAAATTTGGAAGCGCGCACCCTGACAAAAAAAGGCTGCAGTATTGGACTGCATATTGGACCAGCAGCATGAGCTCTGTGTGATGTGGTGAAGAACAGGACTGCAGGAGTGTGACCTCCAGTAGCATCTCGAGCCAAACACACACACACACACACACACACACACGCACACCATTATCTTCACTCTGAAATCACTTTCATTCATAAATATGAAAAATAATGAAGACTGTCAGCCAGAAGAGATGACACAGATCAAGAGTTGAGGTAGATCTGTCATCTAGTATCTCAACTCCTATTACACTGTATTTCAAATCAGACACATGAATTTAAAGGAGAGGAAGAGTACATTATGACACTGACAATATCTAATCATCGCATATGCACACTGTATTTTATTATCATTAGGACACATCTAGACAGTGTTTAACCTTGTTGTGCTTGTTTTAATAGTTATGTATGTACTGCATACATGTGGACAGTTCTTTTAAAGGCCCCATATTGTAAAAAGTGAGATTTTCATGTATTTTATATTATAAAGCAGGTTTAAGTGATATATAAATACTGTTAAACTATCAAAACATTCAATCCACAGATAAACACACACAGCCCGTATTCAGAAACTGTGCATTTGAAACAAGCCGTTAGGATTTCTGTACATTTGTGATGTCACAAATCTACAATATTTAGGGCGTTTTCACATTGCCAGAGTTTTCACATTGCCAGAGTACGATTGCCCCCCCCACCTCCCTCTCCACTCATCTTTCACATTAGTAAAGTTGTTCCGTTGTGGTTGCAGTGTATGTGAATGTCATCAGCTGACAGGGAGTAAACATGGACCCAAGCTGTTGCCTAGCAACGCAATTCCGTTGCCATTCCGTTGAAATGCACTAAAACGGAGCGTTTCTGATAGAGGGTGAATACAGGTATATTCAAGCAGACAGTATGAGGAAAATAATGTGCTGTTTGAACGTTAAAGCATGTAAACATGTTCTAGTAGAAACACAAAATACAAACATGAACCTGATGATGAGCATGATATGTCCCCTTTAAGTGCTGCATAAGTTATACTGTCTATTTAGTCATTAGTCTGTTCAGCGTTAGTTAAAGGAACAGGATTCGTTAGAATCTAGCGGTTGAGGTTGCAGATTGCAACCAACTGAAACTTCTCCCGCGTGCCAAGCATGTAGGAGAACTACGGCCAACGTGAAAACACGAAAGGCTCTCTCGAGTCCAAAAAAAATGTACGGAAGAAATAAAAGAAGAAGAAGCGGAAGAATTAAGATTTGGATAACATACTTACAGCATTCACACAATAAATAAATAAGTAAGTAAATATTTATGTTAGTATGCATATTTATAATATGTTTATTGTTCAACACAGGACATTTCAGTAGAGAGATTAAATATATGACAATAGAATAGAAATAATTTAGTTTTACTTTTTGTACGGCACTTTGTAGGTGGACGTTTTACTGGCATAGTCGCTTTCAGTCCAAAATGGCTGAAGCGTAGCTCTGCTCCGCTTGGCGCTGATGTTGCAACGGAACGAACCACTGACTTTCACTTCTTAGCGATAAACGTTCTCTGCCGACACTGCGAGGCACCACCTTAGTGTAGGGATGTTTCTAGGAGGTGACAAGGTCTGGGGCTAAACCCAGACTATCTGGGGCTGAGGTCACAGTATCTGGGGCTGAGGTCACAGTATCTGGGGCTGAGGTCACAGTATCTGGGGCTGAGATCAGACTATCTGGGCTGAGGTCAGACTATGTGGGGCTGAGGTCAGACTATCTGGGCTGAGGTCAGACTATCTGGGGCTAAAGCCAGACTATCTCGGGCTAAGGTCAGACTATCTGGGGCTAAAGCCAGACTATCTCGGGCTGAGGTCAGACTATGTGGGGCTGAGGTCAGACTATGTGGGGCTGAGGTCAGACTAAGTGGGGCTGAGGTCAGACTATCTGGGGCTGAGGTCAGACTATGTGGGGCTGAGGTCAGACTAAGTGGGGCTGAGGTCAGACTATCTGGGGCTGAGGTCAGACTATCTGGGGCTGAGGTCAGACTATGTGGGGCTGAGGTCAGACTATGTGGGGCTGAGGACAGACTATCTGGGGCTGAGGTCACACTATCTGGGGCTTTATGATTGACTGAACTTGTATACAAGAGGACGTTACCTAGCCCCACCCACTCCCTCAGTCTCTCTACACACACACGCACACACACACACTAGGCAGCGGCTAAGGGTAGGCGGGTCGGGAATTCAATTATTTACATTTCATGATGATTATAGATGTTTTCCTCTGTCGGAAAGATTGGTGGCTGGAAGCCCCAGAAGCTCAGTGCTGATGATGCCGCTGCTTTAGCGTCTGTATGAGACGCACCAGACTGTCAACTAACTCCAATGTAAAACCATCCATGCCATTATTAAACGGCAAAGCTACTTGAGTAGTACAAAGAGCGAGAAAATCCGCTTAGGGAAGGAGGTTGGGGTGGATAATTGAGACAAACAATCACAGACTTTCACCCAGGAGACCGCTGTTTGTGTCCTGTATGAAACCAAGTCAACGTTGACTTATTTTACTGTACCTTTGTTACATAACTTACATATCCTACTTTATGCCAGTTAGTAGGGATGCACCGATACTGATACCAGCATCAGTTCCGATACTGTGCTCATGTACTCATACTCATACTTGCAAAACGGCTCCTATACAACGGCACTGATACCACTTTACGATGGTGCGCCCGACCCCGCTGGGCCAAGATCCCACCTCAGCCGGCGCGCGCCGGCCCTCAAGTTCATTGCGCCACGGGGTTTTGCTTGCACCCTCTGACTCATGCGTGCGTTAGACTCCTTGGTCGAGTTTCAAGACGGGTCGGGTGGGTTTCGGACATCGCCGCAGACCCCTTGCGCCTTTTACGTGGGCCGAACCCCAATCTGGCGGCACGACGCGGTTGGGGCGCACTAAGAATAGTCCGTCCCTGCTCCCGGACAGTCGCACCGGGAGCAGGGGGCCGTCCCCAGCGGGGAGAGACGGCGCAGCGAGCTCTTTGTCCACGGTGCGGCGAGGTCCAGGCGGGGAGCGCTGTAAAGCTGCGGTCGCGAGCCACCTTCGCCCTGAGCCTTTCCAAGCCGACCTAGACGACCTAGACGGCGCACCGCCTCGCATGCGGGACTCCCCAGCCTGCCGTGTGTCGCTCACACCCTCCAGCTGGCTGTTAACGAGGGTCTTTTGGCACAGAGAAGTACTCGTATCGGTACTCGGTATCGGCGAGTACCCAAATGTAAGTACTTGTACTCGGTCTGAAAAAAGTGTTATCAGTGCATCTCTACCAGTTAGGTAACAAACATACTTATTTTAACCCTAGAACCACAGTCTTTTTCTAAACTTACCAAGTACTTTTGTTGCGTAAGTAAAACAGAGAAAATCTATGTTGGAAGTTTATTTTGAAAAGCCACTATGCATGCAACATGTGGAAACTGACACACCGTGCCTGAGTCCAAAACTGACACTATGAGGGGTACCTATAGAGAAAGAGAAATTTCTAGCATGTGTGTGTTGGATGCTTTGTGCTGCTTAGATTTGCTCTAATAAACACTCCATGTGCTAAGGGGTCATCAGGATTTTAGGACCTAAAAATAGGCACAAGAGAATGTTAAGGAACCGTGACATCTCAGCTAAACCACTATCAAAGTCAGTTCACAGTCCTAGGGAGCGCCACTTACAGAAGAATGTGTGTTCTGTGACTCCTGGAGCTTGGTCAAGTCTGAGAAAATATCTCAAGTGGCACGGACTGCATGTAGACATGGCTTGAGTAATGTCTGTGTGGAAATGACACATTTTGATCAGATAGCCTGCGTTACAAACTCGGGGTGAAGATCTAAGTTCATTCTTGACCTTGGAAATTGTTCTGGAGATTTCAATCATATCACATGATGTTCATCAGAAGTGATGTGTGATATAATGGATATCATACCATTTTCTGGAGCTTGACTCTCACAGCCAGGTGGCAACCTCCGGTTCTGAAAAGTAAATCCAATGCCTAAAGCCCCAGACACACCAGGAACATCAGGAGCGTGTGGCGGCTGCGTGATTCACGCCTTGGGCGTTCATACCAGCTGCATTTCAGCTGCGTGTCTGCTGCGTTTCTGCTGCTGCAGCTGCTGCTGTCAGCCCTTTCTTCCTACATAGAGTTTGCCTTTTAATGGCCATTTCATTTCATTATAAATATCATTTCTATTTATTTTAGACAGAGAAAGGTTAAGAAACTTGTGGTAATTTAAATTCAATTTAAATATAAATTAATTTAAATTAAAACTCCTCACTATATTCATTCATGGAGCTCTCCAAGTCACTGCATGTTCTAGAACACTGTCAGGAACATATTTTAGGATAAAAGCCTCATGTTAACAAATGAAGGAATTCTGTCCACAGAAAAAATGCTTGAGGGCTTTTATTTTGAAAGGAAAGCAAGAAGTGTTGATTTAAAAATAAGTCTTTACTTTTTTTTCATCTCCATAACATATTCTACAGATAGACATCGAAACTGTAGTAATCTTGCTGGTATGATGTCAATATACAGTCAATAGATCACTTTCACTGTCTGTTGTTGCTGTGAGACGCGCGCGGCACGCGTAAAAAATAGGTGAGACATCTATTCTCTAGAAGAGACACAGCTGCCACGTGTTCCTGACGTTCCTGGTGTGTCCGGGCTGTTAAAATACCTAAAACAGCAGGGGGGTCCACAAGAAAATGACCCTTAATTTGACTTCAAACATGACTTTATGGTCTCAATCGCTAGTTTGTCATGGATAGGTCGCTATTGCGGCGTTATCGTCGTTGTTTTAGATCTTTAATTTTTTTACAGTGTGTTTTGACTTCTAACATTTCGGTCGCCTAAAGATGTCAGCGTTGTCAGTTATTCAGTGTTCAGTTGTTCTATAGCTCCACCCTCTCGTGTCACTCCTGGTTGCAGAAAAAAAACAAGATGGCGACAGCCAAAAACCAAGACGACCAAAATGATCACGGACTGTATATAAAGATGGCCGACATGACAGCTCCCCAAAGGTGAAGCCAAAACATCTGGATGGCCCCCTGGTGGCTGGCTGCAGTCTCGGTCATAAAGCCCCCGCCCCCGCTCCATGTTAGTGGGTGGGACATGGGACAAAATAAAAAGTCAAATTACATATCAAATGAATAATAAATAAATGATAAGTGTGGTTATAATTAGCTATGATGCTATATTGATGCTATAAAAAGGGAGTGAAGCATCATGATTGGCAGCTGAGTCTCTCTTTCGGCGGCTGTGCTCGACTTGCGTTTTTTATTTGGGCGGGTGACCTCGTTACCACGGCTCCACCACCCGATCACTACTGCACAGACTCTGGCTCCAAATGACGTCACAATCTCAAGGCAGCTCCTGTAGTCAGGATATTTTAGCTTCACTTCTGTACAGTAGCAGGAAGTGGAGACGTGTCGTCTATCTTTATTTACAGTCTATGAAAATGACAAACTCGAGACTTCAAACGTCCACAAACCAATGAGTGATTTCAAGGTGATTACGTCCACTTCTTATATATAGTCGGCTCACAAGTCCTCCAACTTAATGGAAATGTAATACTAAACTGCTGGAGTAAACTGACTTCCCAAACTGTATCTTTGTAAGATACATCATAATTTACATTTACCCAAATTGATTTTGGTAACATCGACCAGCCTCCAAAATGACAGTAGTTTTATGTGTCAGTACATTATTGAGCATTGATTATACAATACAGTCAAAATCCATGAACCATTTTTAAGAATATGAAAGACACATTGGTAATAGACCCTCACAATCAAAACACAGTAATATGGTGCACTGACACATTGATATTTTTGTTCATGCATGCATCTGGTCTCTTATCTGGGCTCTAGTGCTGGAAGAAAAATAGATCATTATTGTCTTTTTCTTTTCTTTGGCTTGACTCGATTTGACGTGTCACATCAGTCCTAGCTCAGAGCAACTATTCGGGCCATCCGCATAGAGCTTATATTATACTTTGTGTGTCCTGGTCCATGGATGTATTATAAGAATTGGATACCCCAAGATGGCGCCTATTCATTCTGATGAGAATTGCTCGTCTGGCGCACACGCCAAAAAGGTTTTCTAGCTTCCAGGCTCCGCTTTTCTCAAGTTGAGGACATTTTTACAAATATAAAACCTCCAAGGATCAACAATTCAGAATAGAAAGAGTCACAATCAACCTTGGTTGCAGTTAAAGGTGTCCTGTCAACAGTTTTACAGACTTTTCTTTTACAGATTTTTCATTGCAGTACCGCGAGTGACAACTGGAAATAATTGGAACCAAGGCTGAGCGGCAGCGTCGTATCCAGGACTTGTTATACCTGCATGATCCACTGGGGTCTGTGTGACGAAAATGTGATCATCAGAAGGTGTACATGTGGACTCTGTGTGAACATCTGCGCACCGGCAATTTGTTGCGACGCTATAAGTGGTAGCGTAGCAATCTACTTTGATGTGTGGAACGCGTCCTCCAAGTGGGCAATACAAACAACTACTATGCGTCCGTGGTGTCCGCAGCTGTCCATGTACATGTTTGTTTGGGAAATATAATCGAGGCTTATGAAGGAGCCGAGGTCGGGGTGGATGAATGGGTTAAAAAAACACAAGACTGATCACGTAACAAACACAAGACTGATCACATAACAAACACAAGACTAATCACATAACAAACACAAGACTGATCACATAAACACAAGACTGATCACATAAACACAAGACTGATCACATAAACACAAGACTGATCACATAAACACAAGACTGATCACATAAACACAAGACTGATCACATAAACACAAGACTGATCACATAACAAACACAAGGCTGAACACATGACAAAAACAAGACTGAGCACATAAGACTATGATTAAAGTAATTTATTGATCAGTCCCAGTTTGGTTTGGATTGACAATCAACATGACACTTTGTGATTCTAATTATAGTCTCTTAGAAGCTTATTTCAATACAGCAGAGGTAAAGCTTTCATTATTATTATTATTATTATTATTATTATTATTATTATTATTATTATTATTATTATTATTGTTATTAGTAGCCTCCCTTTTGGTAAAAAGGCCTCATCAGCTCTTTGGATGACTTGTTATAGATCCATGACCACAAATACTTGCATAGGTTTAGTTCCAGATCAAAGCATTATGTATTATAATAAAGCTCCTGAAATAACCTGTAGATGGTGATACACATTGTTTCTTTGTTCAAAAATAACATCATACTAACTTTATGATCCATGTTACTTATCACCATGACAGGGATTTGCCTAACACCTTGCTGTTTGTTTTGCAGAACAAAGTCCATGACTTTAACGGCCTTCACTGCGGTCAAAACCTGTTTTTTCATTCTTTATCCAAAACATCCAGGCTAACTGTCTACTGTATATTATATCAGTATATGCTAAAATGTATGGTATGCTATATGATTCATATTAGTCATTTTGAGTTAATTCAGAGGAAGCTGGAACCAACCCAGTCTCACAATATGTAATACTGGGTTGGATAGAACCCAGGGTTTGTATAACGTATTTTTGTTATTAGTTTTCTTAAAAGCATTTGACTTCTTAATAGCTTTAACTTTCATAAATGAGCTCAGAAAAAAGGTCCTATTTATTTGTCATTGTTAATGTTAGCCTACTTGACTGTAAAGGTTTTTTTCCAAATAGCCTGAACATAAACAGTTATGTGTATGTATGTAGCCTATTCATTTAAGTTTTAGCCTATTATTAGTAGAATACTAATGCGTAAAACCCATAGTGGCCACCTCTAGACATCCCTTTGCCACCCCTGGGCCACTCCAGTTAAATATTCCTAGAACCGCCACTGGATGGACAGTTATATTAGCAGTTATTTTAGCAGCTTCTTAATATAGTATCCCATCATGCTCTATGTCTGCTCACAGCTAAGAGCACTGGTTCCTCCCCTGGGCAAACATGACCTTGATATACAGTCTGCTCCCCGTGTACTGCTCTCATTGCTGTTTGGACTACATCAACTTATTATCTTATATTATGTCTGCGACTACTGATAGTCACAGTGGTGATGATCATCATATGATCTGTATTACATTATGGATTGTAAAATAAATAAATGAGTTGGAACTAAAAAGAATTTTCCTTTAAACTGTCTACACTAATGACTGTACCACCACCACATACTTCAAATACCCCGACCTCCATCCATTCACATATCTTGGACTCATTATAAACGATAAAGTCAGTTTTGATCAACACATCACTGACATCCATAAATGAGACCTGCAAAGACTCCATGCTAGACTCCACTCTTGAACTTCCCTCGGTATCAATAAAGTTACTATCTATCTATCTATCTATCTATTTATCTATCTATCTATCTATGCCACACTGTTTTCTGTTACACCCCCCCTCCTATTGTTGTACCACAAACTTACCAGCATCACACACACACACTGCCTTCCTACACCCGGTCTATCAGACATGAACCACAGAGCCATCACATGCTGAGCACTCACAATATAATTATACTGATCGCCCCCTCAATCATCACATTACTGCTGTCTGGTGGTTCTAGATACAGGACTCTAAAATGGAGAAGAGCTCGCTTTAACAGGAGCTTTGTCTATATATATATATATATATATATATATATATATATAAATATAAACTCGGAAAAAAAAGTTTGGAAATCTGTGTTTGGTGGATTATTTCTCTGTTGTTACAATGCTAATTGGCACTGTATTTTACATGGTTGGAAAGCCTGTTTATTTACCTTCACAATGATGTCCAACTTGTAAGGATCATGCATTTCCACAGCAGCCTGGCACCTCCTCCTCATGCTGGTCACCAGCCTGGTCACACGTTGCTGTGGGATGGCGTTCCATTCCTCAACCAGGATTCGTTGCAGGTCAGCCAGCCTGCTCATCCCACAAATGCGTGATCCTTAGAGAGATGGACATCATTGTGAAGGTAAATAAACAGGCTTTCCAACGATGTAAAATACAATGTCAATTAGTATTGTAACAACAGAGAAATAATCCACCAAACACAAGTTTCCAAACTTTTGTTTCTGAGTTTATTTATTATTGGAAATCAATTAACAACACAACACAATGACAGATATTGTCAAGAAACCCTCAGGTACTGCATTTAGCGTAAAAAATATGCTCAAATATATATACTAATTTCTCTGCCTTCAGAGCAACTTTAGAGTTAACCTGCAAAATATCACGGAAAAGTCTGAAGACGGAAATTTTTAACTCACAGAGCGTTTTACATATTGGTGCCCAGGTGTCCATTGTTCCATAATCTGTCCATGTGTAAGAGCTATTAGACATGAAACTGATTTATACCTCACTGTTATAATTGGGGAAACAGCATGGTGGGAATAGATATGTGTGTTGTTGTGAATATCGTACTATGAAAATGTGTTTTTTGCATCCTGTAAATGGAACTGTAGATAAGCCAAAGCCTGGTGCATCTATACATGCACACCGAACACATCACATTTCAGTGTAATGACTGCAGGACAGTGTCACTGAAAAGCAAAAAATCCTTTGACATGTTCTAGCCATTATGTGATGTTATGAAGCTGCCGTGTAGACCGAGCCGAGCGAGCAGCAAAGTCCTAACGTGGCAGTGGTGTTTGTCAGTGTGTTTCTGCTCTGGGGGCATGTCACCAGGAAGCCGGAGACACTTCACAGGCATTAACGCCCCCCGCATTTTAATTCTTGTTAGCCGAGCTCGCTTCAGACCTCGCGACCCAATTAGCAATTAGCCAGCCTTTTTACGTGGAGACCTTTGCTGTGGTGTGTGATCCTGGCCTGATTTGTATGCAGTTTGTGCAGACGCTGATAAGAGCAACCCGGAGTACATGTGCAGTTTTTTTAAATTTAATTTTATGATGATTTGCATGCCAGGACTGCTGCAGGGCTAGGGGAAATAACATAGCCTGTCTTCAAAAGAAGATCTGTACGCCAAGCACCGAGCAGCAAAATGTGTAGGACTGCGCTTTTTTTTGTGCAAGCAGGTAATTTGCTCCCTGACTAATCTGCAGAGATAGGGAGAAGTTCAGAAAAAGCACTTACACAAAGAACAAGCTTTAGCTCGAAGGCTCGTCAAAAAACCTGAAGAAATTAACACCGAGGTGTAATAGCTGGAACAGAAGAGGATCTGCACCAACCTCGGAGGCGACGAGAGGATGTGTGTGTACACGTTTGCTTGTGAGTTCATTTAGAGCAAGCTATCATACCAAACTATATATATATATATATATAAATATATATATGGCTTGATATAATATATATATATAAATATATATATATATACATACACACAGTATATTGTATATATATGGCCAGCTAGTTCTAGTTCTACTAACTGGTGACCGCTTAAAGTGTTCAAAAACTGTTTTGTTATACTTGTTGAAATTCTCGTTTCGTCCCGACGACAATCAATCAATCTAACGCTCTGACCAAAAACAGAAAATAAATCTGGTATCTGTGCAAATGAAATGATTGGACGGGCTACCTATCTACCTACACACACTCTGCCTACGCACTCTGCTCGTGCACTCACTGCTCATCACCAGAGTATTCCTCCAGCTGCTAGCTTGACAGCTGTGAGTACTAACAATAACCATGTTGGTTGTTTATGTTGATAATATTAATGTTGGGGGAGTGTCTCTGGAGGGAGGCCTGAAGGGACGGACCGTCTACCTACCTGTCTACCTGTCTAACTACCTGTCCACCTACCTGTCTACCTACCTGTCCACCTACCTGTCTACCTGTCTACCTACCTGTCTAACTACCTGTCCACCTACCTGTCTACCTACCTGTCTACCTACCTGTCTACCTACCTACCTACCTACCTGTCCACCTACCTGTCTACCTGTCCACCTACCTGTCCACCTACCTGTCTACCTACCTATCCACCTACCTGTCCACCTACCTGTCCAACTACCTGTCCACCTACCTGTCTACCTACCTGTCTACCTACCTGTCTACCTACCTGTCTACCTACCTACCTACCTGTCTAACTACCTGTCCACCTACCTGTCTACCTGTCTACCTA
>CAKAOH010023158.1:0-33801 GCA_916701665.1 Sebastiscus tertius
TATATATATCCTTTACCTTCCTCCTCCTTCACCCTGCCTGTGCTCTTGGTAGCCAGCGTTCCAGACTTGGAGGCCGCAGACGGAGCTTGAGCCTCCACTTTGACCTCTGCGCCCCAGGGTGAGATGGCGTGCAGGGAGACCAGTTCCTGGAGGGCTTTACCCGACGACTTGATGTCTGTGAGGAAATCCTCGGCGACCACGCGCACGCCTGCGTCCCTCGCTTCCTCCATCTTCTTACTCATCTTCTCCACCTCCTCTGTGAAAACATTGAGGTGTGATAAAAGACGGCAAGTTAGAAAAGTGGAGATGTGACATTGAGGGCACTCACTGGCCCACATATTGGCATTTCTTTTCTTTTTTTTTTTTTACTGGTTACCCACTTTTGTTGCTGAGGCAGAGAGAGGCCTTATTGGCTGTGCTGGTAATCTTTCCGCCCATCTCCTCTACAACAACCTTCAGATCATCCTTGTTCTTGGTCAGCTTGCCCACAGTCAGCAGTTTCATACCAGTAAGAGGTTTGTCTATGGGACAAGAAACACAGATGTTACAAAACAACACCACTGTATGGAAGTATTTTAACTATTTGGTGTTCAAATTCCACTGGTCATGGCTGCTGTTTACTTAAATAAGATTTAGGTGCATATATATATATATGCATGAATTAAATCAAATCACAAGCAAACATAGCAAACAGAGAGGACACAAAATACAAATGAAATAAATATTTCAATATTTCAATATTTGCATGATACTGATGCACTCCCTCAGGTGTCTTCACTAACCTGCAGGTGCTCCCTCGGGCAGTCGCTCAGTCGGAGCGCTGGATGCACTCGCCAGGGATTCTGCTTTGGCTTTGGCGAGGGTTTGGGGGGGAGCCTCCTTCGGGTAAACCCTGTCCTGTCGCTTGAACTTGAATTTTTTCAGGAAGGGAACTTCGTGGAATTCCTAAAACAATAAAGACAAAATATTACAAATATTCGTAAAATTATGAGAGGAATATGTGGCCTTTTCTTGATCTTTTTATTGGATTAGGGCTGCAACTAACGATTCTTTTCATTGCTGATTAATCTGTCGATTATTTTCTCGATTAATCGATTAGTTGTTTGGTCTATAAAATGTCAAAAAATGGTGAAAAATGTCGATCAGTGTTTCCCAAAGCCCAAGATGACGTCCTCAAATGTCTTGTTTTGTCAAAGATGTTCAGTTTACTGTCATAGAGGAGTAAAGACACCAGAAAATATTCACATTTAAGAAGCTGAAATCAGAGAACTTTGAGTATTTTTTTTAAGAAAAAAAGTCAAACTGATTAATCGATTATCAAAATAGTTGGTGATTAATTTAATAGTTGACAACTGATCGATTAATCGTTGCAGGTCTTGATTATATGGTTATTTTATTCACCATACAGTGACTGACTGACTGAATATAAATCAACAAGACCAATTAATACTTACATTTCCAACCATAACTCAGCTGCTACATGAAACCATTACAGTGACATGAATACTGCTCAAGACTACAGGTGGGGATTTAGCTAGAAGCCCTGATGTGAGGTGACCTACCTTGGGGATGACCCAGTCTTTGCGTATGGGTGTTGCGGTTTTGAACACGCACTTAGTCCAGGCTGAGATGTCCCCTGTGCAGTAATAAGCGTCACCCTTGAACACCACCTGGCCCTTACACTCCTTACAGGCCTCCAGAGCTCCAAAAGCCATGCCGTCGGCCAGACAGTCCACCACCTGTCAGTTAAACAACACACACACATGCTAATCATGGAACAGCATCAGCTATTACAGGGGCTACAGTTGCAGTTGTTTATATGTTATATACAGCAGTGGTTCTCAACCTTTGTTGTCAAGGACACCTAAAGTGATACACATTAGGCCACAGACTCCCATTTGATAAGATTTCGCTTTAGGTACCTCCAGCTGAATAGATTTTGGTTGTTAGAAAAACAGAATTCTTTAGTTGTCAACTATATTTTGGAAAGTTAACAAGAGGAAGTGAAACCTGTGATCAGAATAGTCACTCTTACAGTTGGAGCTTAACAAGATGAGAGTCTCTTACATTGGACTCTCCAGAGGGAACCTCCTGGCTATTTGCGATCAGCAGCTCCTTCATATCGTTGGTTGAACAAAACTTCCTCAGCTTGTCTTTGATTCCCCAAACCAGCTGGCTCTGGTTCTGCAGATGCAAAGGAAAAAAAACACCACAAACAGAGCAAGCAGCACATTAAAAACATGCTCACCAAACATAATGTAATGTTATAATAAAAATGGAGGAAGAATAGGGTACCTTCAACTGCTCCTCCAGCTTCTTCTTCTCATCCTCCTCCTCCTTCTTCTGTTTCTTTGACGCTCCGTCCACCTCGTCAGCTTTACGCTTCCTGCGAGAGCAAAAAGAGAAGTTCCAAATAGTTTTTCTTCCTCACTTTTAATGTGTTGTTTTGTTTTTATTTAATAACATCCCAAGTTAACTTCCTAAATGAGGCCAAAAGGGATACTGGAACAAAAAGCAGGATTTGGAACAAACAAGCCTGACACCTTTATTCATTAGGCTAATTCATTAGGGCCCCATCAGTTAATGGACACACACACACACACACACAAGCAGGTACTTGTCTCCACAATCCCAGGCGTCGATGCTGATATCATCCAACCTGCCCTGACAAGAAATATCCATTAGCCTCCCTGTGAGAGCAGACACACACACCACATCATCATCAGTTAATGACTTTGTCTAATCCTTCGGAGTGCAAAAACCAAGACAAACATCCCTTATCGGACATATCAAGAGGGAAGAAGGGAAATCTATAAAGTAGCGTCCACCAGATTTCTTCAAACAGACGTGTGAATGCTCTTTAATGTGAAGATAGGTGTGTGCAGTTATCAGGATGGCTGCTGTCAGAATAATGACGAGTGAGTTTCTTCAGTGATGTTTTAAAAAGAATCGTCCTGCTGTAGATTGGTGAGTCATTTTTCTGCTTTCTTGTATTTTACCGCCCCGTTGAGCAGCTCGACTCCTAACTTGAATCTGATTTCTTTCTTTAGGGACGACCATGGAGAACACCACCGCACAACTCTACACTTTCCACCAATCTACACCCCCTCCGTCATCTCCTTTCCTTTCCTCCTCCAACCTCACCTCCTCCCTTCCTTCGCCTCCGCCCTCTGACCTGGTGATCTCCCCTAACGTGGCGTACATGGCGGCTGAGCTCGTCATCGCCTTTCTCTCTACAATCGGCAACGTGTTGGTCTGCGCTGCCGTGGGCCTCAACCGCAAGCTGCGCACCGTCACCAACTACTTCCTGGTCTCGCTCGCGGTCGCTGACATCTGTGTGGGCGCGATCGCCATCCCCTGTGCCATCCTGACTGACGTCGGTTTACCGCGTCACAATCTCTACCTGTGTCTGCTCATGCTGAGCGTTTTGATAATGTTCACCCAGAGCTCCATCTTCAGCCTGCTGGCGGTGGCTGTGGAGCGCTACGTGGCCATCTTCATGCCCTTCCGCTACCATGTCCTGATGACGCCTCGCAACGCCGTGTTAGTGATCCTGACCACGTGGCTGCTGGCGTTTCTCATCGGGCTCGTGCCTCTGATGGGCTGGTACAAGACGCCGCCTGATTCAGGCTACTGTTTCTTTGTCTTCGTGGTGGACATGACCTACATGGTCTATTTCAACTTCTTCGCCTGCGTGCTGGCGCCCTTGGTGATCATGTTTCTCATCTACGCCCAAATCTTCATCACGGTCAAGCGGCAGGTGAGGCGCATCGCGTCCGAGCAAAGCGGCAGAGGGGAGGGACAGATGAGGGCCGCGGCCAGCATGCGCCGAGAGATGAAGACCGCCACTTCGCTTTTTCTGGTTCTTTTCCTCTTCACAGTCTGCTGGATCCCGCTCCACGTCATCAACTGCTTCCTGCTGCTCTGCCCACGCTGCCCCGTGCCGCTAGAGTTGCTGCTCGCCGCCATCATCCTGTCACATGCCAACTCTGCTGTCAACCCTTTCCTGTATGCGTACACGATGACAGCGTTCAGGGACACCTTCAAGGCCATTTTCATGTGCTGCAGGACGGTGGGAGACAGAGAGGCTTCCAATGCAGCCAGTGGTGATGATAGAGAGCGCTGAGATCCCAAACACTGAACACTGGGTGTCACAATCTTGAATTGCAGGTCCATCTGTGTTCTGTTTAATTTTTGTTCAAATGGAAACGGACACTCAGCCGTTGCAAAAAGCAGTGACGCAGGTTTCCAAAGTGAGCTAATCGCAGCTAATCAATAAGGTTATGAATAATGTGAACACTAGCACGAGCTGAGTCAAAGTTAGCTGTGCGAGGTTTGGGAATAACTGAAAAGGTAGTTCAGATTTTTTGAAGTGGGGTTGTATGTATACTCCCGCGTTCTGTGAGGTAAAATGACTGCTTTTGTGAATGTAGTCTGGTGGCTTTGAAGAGGCTGTCTGACGAGGTAAAGCGGGTGTGGACGGGAGCAGCAGAAAAACGTATTTTAGCCACTTAAAGAAATCAATATCAGTTTAAGTGTACGCTATATTTTGAATATTTTCACCGCTTTACCTTGCTATTAAACAGCCCCTTTCAAACAGGGGACTGAAGCCGTTATATCGCTCTCTTCAAAGCTACAGACCAGACTCCATTCACAAAAAACATTTTACCTGGCAGAACACGGGAGTTGCTGGTCTAACGCTGCATCGATCGGTTAGTTAGTTTGTGTTGTTGTGTGACTTTCGGATCCAAACTAACGTGTCCGCCATCTAAGTTACTGTATGTATGTTAATAAACTGACTATAAGGATGTATACATACTGAAGAAGGGCTTGGGAAGATAGCATTTTGACGCTAAAACCTTCATACTTTGACCAAAATCTGAATGTTTGTATTTGAATACATGAGGAACACCACGGGGAAGCTACTGAATGATATAAAAACCTTGAAAAAAACAAAAAATATGGACCCGCCCTTTAAGTACCCAACCTGCACAAAAGAATATCATCCCTTCTTCTTCATCTCACCCTTCAGTTTTGACAGCAGGGAGCCTCTTCTTAAGCTCCTCCATGTCTTCTGCCCGTAGTGCGTTGAACCCCTTCAGCTGGGCGGCGCTGTATTCAGGCTTGAAGACCAGTTCCTCCCTGCGGCTCACGAAACACGCCGTGTGGTACCAGCGGTCGATCAGACCCAGCTGGGGCTTCTCCGCGTCCACGGTTTTCTTGGATACACGGATCTGATCCTGAAGGAGAGAATCCCAGACTATATATATAGGTCATATTGAATGCGTTGATAGCATTTGCATAGATGTGTGCAAATAAAAGTGGCTGCTAACCTTTTCTATTTTCTGATCGCAGCCTTTGCATGTGCTGCGGTTCGACTTGGCGTATTCGACCGCAAAGTCGTTCAGTGTCTTCTGTCCTTTAGCTCCGCTCTTCTGGTCCCCTTTTCCTACAAGAAGGAATTTATCCAATTTTAATTTGCAAGCAAACCAAGAGTAATCAATCAAGTAATAAATAAACACATCACAGGCAGTAATTATAAAGATATTGTTTAAACATCCGGTGTGGCGACAATTATATCAACCCTCTGTGAGATAAACACTATAAATAGATGTTTCATTTATTTTAATTGAGCCTGTGTTTGTTTTTTCCACTAATAAAGGCACAAAAGAAATAACTGCTGATATCTGATAGGAGAATGTGTTCACTGTTTGCTGTGAGTTGCTGCTGCACACTGTCATGATGTATGATGATCCGACAGAACAACGTTTACTAAGCCATTGAATAAAAGCCCATAGTACCTCTATGTATGAGTGTAATAAGCTGTTTGGCAACCTGAATAGAAAAGATGCTGCTCAACTATGGAGCAAGAGGTCTGAGATGACATTAAATCATCTCCATGAAGCCACAGCTGGACTGTACAGTTTGTACATGTTGTGTGTGGATATGTGATATTCCAACAATCCATTAAAGGGATAGTTCTGGTGTTTTGAAGTGGGGTTGTATGAGGTATTTATCCATAGTCAGTGTATTACCTACAGTAGATGGCCGTCAGCAATGTACTGCTGTGGATGGGGCCGGCAGCAAAACATATTTTAGCACTATAGCATTATATTTTCCAACTAAAAGAAAGGCTCACCCAAACAAAATCAATATAAGTTTAAGTGTATTGATGTTTTTAGGTGAGTCTTTCTTTTAGGAGTCTAAAATACGTTTCGCTGCCGGCCCCGTCCACAGCAGTACATTGCTGACTGTCATCTACTGTAGGTAATACACTGACTATGAATAAGTACCTCATACAACCCCACTTCAAAACACCCGAACTATCCCTTTAAGATGTAAGTGAACTGCTAAAAGTGGAGAACTGACCTCCTGCTGCTCCACCACTTTCAATGGCCTTTTTGACCTTCTCCTGGTCGTCCCAGCGGAGGTCAGAATATCCGCCGATGTCAGCCGTGGACTGAGCCGCCGCTCGCAGCCAGAAGCAGGAGAAGTGGTGCCAGTGGGGGACTTTCCCATCGAACATGGGCGACTGCCGGACAAAGAACAAACACAGTCATATCATGTCTAAAGGGACTTATTCTGGTTGGATGATTGTTAAAAAAGTTGTGTTTTAATTTATTTGTAGAGTTTGGAAGATGATACAAAATATGCTGTTTGCAATGTAATGTTATATGTAAGACATTCGCTACCTAAATTAGACAGCAATAGGCAGGCATTGCATAAACGCACAACCTGATGATCTAATCTTTAGGCCTGTGTATTGAAAGGTCTTTGTTGTGTAAAAAAAACAGTAACACAGTTTTGAAATAAAATGTTATGATCATTCAGAGACCCTAAAGACTTGCAATTTTGGGACTAGACCTCGAGGACTTGAGACTTGACGTGGTCTCATCATGAGACTTGACTTGCCCTAAAACCTGCCACACAAACTACTGATCTACATGAAACTAGCGATGTTGTTAGGTAGGCTAACTGTGGTGGTTTATGGAGGCAGATTCTGATACTTCTTAGACTGAAGTGCATTTAATTTCATTGTTTTTGGACAATAAGTCAACTTAAATCAAAATATAGTAACTGGAGTTCACCACAGCAGTGCCATTTTTGGCATCTTATAGATCCACTTATATGAGCATGACACAATAAACAACTACTACAACCAGGGAGGATGGAAACACAAACATACTTAATGTGGCCAATGTAATCAGTTTTATCTGGACTACAAATACAGGCTTCTCTATAAATCATACAAAAAGTGGCTTATTGAAATATGACTTTTAATTAAAATGTCATAAGCAATAAAGTGATGAACCTGTGTCCTCTGCTTACTGTGAAAAGTCAGGTGATTGAGAGTCTGGAGCTGCTCCACACACCATGAATAAGGAGGTTTCGCAGGCTTTTAATTAATTCTCTTTCCATTGTATTAAAGATGCTGTTGTGATTTGGCCTTCTGAGATAAATGCTCATTCAGTATGGAAGTTTTTATTGGACTGTATTATTTGTAATCCACAGAAGACATTCATGTTGTGTGAAGTCACATCCACAAAAATAAAGGGCGATTTGCAAATACGCATAACTTACTCTGTAAATAAGTATTTTAAGGTTTACATGTAAAGTGATATACAGTATAAGCCAAATCACAACAGCATCATTAATACAATGGAAAGAGAATTAATTAACTAAGAAACTCCTTATTCGTGGTCTGTGGAGCAGCTCCAGACTCTCAATCACTTGACTTGTCACAGTCAGCAGAGGGCACAGGTTCATCACTTTATTGCTTATTTTGTTTATTTGTTTATTTGATGTGCACAATTTAAGACTATATTATTCATTTATTTTTGTTGCCATGTTGTATAAAGTGCAGGAAGAGGCAACAAACCCCACAGGGCTTATTTGAAGCCTCCACCTATAGAGACAAGATTAATATAAAGAAATAATATGACTACATAATAGTGATAACAAAACAAATATTATATATATTGGATATTTGGAAAAACATGGTCCACATTTGTGGATTGTCTTCTGTGGATTACAACTAATAAAGTGCAATAATAACTTCCATAATTCATGCATTGTTTGTGCAGTTTGAGTCTTTAAACAGAACCTGAAGCTGCATAAACACAACACAAATACATGTTTGTGGGTAGTGAAATATTTGCAGATCATGGTACACATTTGTGAATTGTCCTCTGTGGATTACAACTAATAAAGTGCAATAAAAAGTTCCATAATTCAGGCATTGTTTTTGTGCAGTTTGAGTCTTTAAACAGAACTGAAGCTGCATAAACATGCATTAAATGAACCCATGCATAGCAGAGATGCTATTGAGATCTGGCTCTTTGTGAACAACATGCAACAATATCAGCCATTTAAATGCTAACTAAAGGCCTAACCTAACACATCTGAACCCACACTATAAACGACATACTTTCATTCTCTCTTAAATGCATAAATACTCACTATACTTGCAGATTAAAGCAGCTTAATTAAACAAGCTTACAGTGTGGTGGTGAGCTAGCTAGCTACCAGTTACCTGCACCATGATGGCCATCCTCAGAGAGTCCTTCGCTATGTTTTCTTTGCATTTCTTGCACGATGCTCGGCCGCTTTTGGCGTATTCAGCCTTGTAGAGCTTGTCCTCTTGAGCGTCAGCCATCACTTCTTTAAGATTACTGCGAAATTAAAAGAGGAGCTGAGGAGGAACTTCTCTCTGGATGACAAGGAGACACAATCAATGCTGCACACAGAGAGAGAAGAGAAGAGACGAGAAGCCAGCATGCCTCCTCCTGCACAGGAACTACAGAGAGGAGCTCTCACTCTGTCTCTGTTTCATGATACCAAAAACTTCCCACACACAAAGCATCAGCAGCTCTTTTTTTTTTTTTTTTTTTTTTTTTTTTTTACTTCTGTTATTATTATAGCTCTATAAAGGCCTACTTTTTTATTTATTTATTAATTAATTCATTTTTTTCTACTATTTATCTGTTCTTATTTCTGTGTGGCTGTAACACCTGAATTTACCCACTGGGAATAAATTATGGTTTATATTATTTTACCTTAATCCAGTGATGGAAGAAATATTCAGATCTACAATATAGCAAAAGTTAATATAACTGTATCATCTCCCAAACTCTGCAAATAAAATGTGCCACAAAAGTTCCTTTTTCTAAAACACACTTTTTTTTTCACTCTGTCTCTGTTTCCTGATACCAAAAACTTCCCCACACACAAAGCATCAGCAGCTCTATACATTTACAGATTTACCACTACACATTTACTCCAGTGGTGGAAGAAGTATTCAGATCTTTAATATATCAAAATAGTATCCATTATGTAGGCAGAATGGCCCCTGTTGGTGTAATATCATTTAATCTTGTAGTATTGGGTTGTTATTTAAGATAAGATAAGATATTCCTTTATTAGTCCCGCAGTGGGGAAATGTGCAGTGTACAGCTGCAAAGGGGATAGTACAAAAACAAGATGCATCAGCTAACACAGTAAAAAAAGAGCTAAACAAAGTGTAATAAAATATGAACCATTTAAATAGAAGGAAGTTTAAAAATAGGAGCAGTATATACAGTGTTGACAACTATTAACAAAATTGCACAAGTGGAAAATGATATTGCACAGTGAGAATGAAATGAAATTCCACCTGAAAATATTGCACAGTATGAATTACACCTGAGTAATAATAAAGATGATGATATTGCACAATCATTATACAGTATGTGGGGGCAATAAAATTCAGTTGTTGACTGTGTCATGCTCATACAAGTGCCCAGCCCATAGCATTACTGTGGTGGAACAACATTTCCACAACTTCTTACATATAACATTACAATGCAAACAACATATTTTGTATCATCTCCCAAACTCTACAAATAAAATGTGCCACAAAAGTTAAAAAATTAAAATATTAAAAATTATTATTATTATTTTTTAACAATGTCTTTATTGTTTTTTGTTATACAAGCATCAGTATTGTTAAGCAATTTATTCAATACAGGATTTACTTTAACAAACATAACATCCCCCACACACCCACCCGTTCTCTCTTAACTTTTCCCTTTCTTACAGGGCCAAAATCAATACACATCTTCACAGTATCAATCAGACAATTAAACAGTTAAGTGGCACCTCTAACAAAATGAAGATACACATAAACAGGAAATAAATATATAGAACATAAATAATAAATAAAATAAAAAGATTTTCAAAAACAAGAATCCATTAGCTCTGTTGTAAATTATTCCAGCGGGAATTAGGACTTGAGACTTGAAGGGAAAACATGAAACAATAAATAATACCTAAATTAGACAGCAATAAACACACACACATTGATATGTACTGAAAACTCTTGTGCCTTATTATGTAAAAAAAACACTAATAACTATATATGTAGTTCTTTAAAGGTGGCTTCTTGTGTCAGGGCAATTAGACACCAGATGAGTTGCTATGTGCAGTAGTCTGTGGTTAATCATTGTAGACCTATCTGCCTCAGAAACATCACAAAGCAAGAACACAACTACAGAGTGATGCACTTCTCACAACAGACGATCTAGGAGGTGGCAGCAGAATACCCGCGCGAGTTGCAGCCAGAACTAATCGAGTCAAGAGAAGCGATCGCGCTCTCCACCATCCTCTCCACTGATAACCATAGACCCATAAACTGATTATACCATAGCTGCTGTATATCATATTATGCTAATGTTATACTGTCTTAAAACATTATATACTAGCCTATATTACATGTTGCTATATCATTACAGAACACTAAGTAACCTATCATCAGGCAATTTAATCACATATCCTAAATATTATTCTGGTTTACACTGTTTATATAAGATAAGATAAGATATTCCTTTATTAGTCCCATAGTGGGGAAATTTGCAGTGTACAGCAGCAAAGGGGATAGTGCAAAAAACAAGATGCATCAGCTAACACAGTAAAAAAAGAGCTAAACAAAGTGTAACACAATATGAACCATTTAAATAGAAGGAAGTATAAAAATAGGAGCAGTATATACAGTATTGACAATAAACAGACTATTAACAAAATTGCACAAGTGGAAAATTATATTGCACAGTGAGAATGAAATTAAATTTCACCTGAAAATATCAGGTTACTGTCAGTATTGACAATAAACAGACTATTAACAAAACTGCACACCCTATAATGTAAAGCAATCATATTTTATAATACTGTCATTTTGTATGTAAAATCTTAATCTGCAAACTGTTCTTGTAACTAGCTGTCAGATAAATGTAGTGGAGTTAGTAGATAGTAGACCACTTACACTTACACACCAAAAACTGACAGTAACCTGATATTTTCAGGTGAAATTTCATTTCATTCTCACTGTGCAATATCATTTTCCACTTGTGCAGTTTTGTTAACAGTCTGTTTATTGTCAATACTGTATATACTGCTCTTAATTTTATACTTCCTTCTATTTAAATGGTTCATATTTTGTTACACTTTGTTTAGCTCTTTTTTACTGTGTTAGCTGATGCATCTTGTTTTTTGCACTATACCCTGTGCTGCTGTATACTGCAAATTTCCCCACTGCGGGACTAATAAAGGAATATCTTATCTTATTTTATCTTAAAAACACATTTCCCCTCTTAAAGTGAAGCTATAGTGAAGCATAAAGTAGCATAAAATGGAAATAAACGAAATTGTACTTAGGGTTTGTTATCTTTTAATAACATTGTCATTTAATATAAGCACATTAAAACATATAATTTTGAATCTTTGCCAATGCAATATGCAGTATTTGTGTTTTTTTGCATATAACTAGGCCTATATAGGCTACTAACTGCAGTTAGGTCGTATGTCCACTAGAGACTGTCGGAGCTCCATTTGTCTTTGAAAACAGAGACACTCTGTCATAAACAGCACATATTATCACCCACAGAGGATTCTGTCATGACCAGTTTTTTTAAGTATTAAAACTAATGAAAAATAAACACAGTTGATGTATTGTAACCTTGTTATCACTGTTTCTCCTGTTTTTAATTCCTATTGGACTATAAGGCACCACGTGACCCGGAAGTGTTGACGAATCCTATTTTTTTTTACATTTGTTTCTTTAAGTTAAAATACTTTGTCAAAAACAGCACATATTATCACCCACAGAGGACTATGTCATGAACACTCTTTAAAGTGTTAACTTTAATGAAAAATAAACACATTTGATGTATTGTAACGTTGTTTAAACTGTTTATCCCGTTCTTAATTCCTATTGGATTAAAAGGCACCACGTGACACAGAAATGTTGACGTCACATATTGTTTTACATTTGTTTCTTTAATTTAAAATACTTTATAGTGATTCTGTGATGTTTTCCTTTAACTATCGTGAGTTGTACTTTACTCTTATTTCTTAGACTGTCCTAAAACTGTTACCTTAGTGTTTTAGACCCGTCAGTGAGAGTAGCTGTGCGGAGAACTACTCCTTTAACTCTAACTTCTTCAAGTTATCGCTTCTCGGCCTTTTGGCTAAGATCAAGTGTAGTATCTGTTCTTATCAGTTTAATATCTGATACGTCCCCTACCCGGGGACCATATATTAAATTGATTTTTGGAGCAGGGAGATGGAATAGGGGCTTGCTCCGTCCACTCCGCGCATCGACCTGGTATTGCAGTACCTCCAGGAACGGTGCACCCCCTATACATGTTCAATATAATACATATATAAATCCCCCATATCAGACAGTTAGTAGTGAGTATCGATCTATTTTATGTGTGTGTTTATAAAGCGTATTATCACAGAGTATGTGTTGAAACTATACCAACATACCCTATATATTTGATATATTTGTTTTATATTTTTAAACGTTTTTAAAGGGACTATTCGTAACTTCCAGAAATGCTTCTTAACAGCGACACCTGTGGCTGAGAAATCAACGAAAGTCAGCGTCGAGCTCGCGCTTGCTCGCTCTAAATATACCTGAACGAGCATCGCTCAAGACAGTGAGGCGACACATGTCAGCTAAAACCACAATATCACTCTATATTTCAGCTGCTTGGCAGTAATGCTAGCTGACCAGACGAAGGTCTCTCCATGAACATGATTTAGATCTGATCTTAGTGTTGGCTTTTCCTGCCTCAGCGCAGGCTGATGCAGCGGGGCTCTGCAGCGTGTCTCCCTGCTCTCTCCACCCGCAGCCGGAGAGAGCAGGGAGACACCGGCACCCGGTCGGTAACGAGACGATAACGTTACTCGCTGAGAAGCTCCGTCACTTCACAAGACACGGGAAACCTCTGTTGGTCTGGAGGAGCTGCAGCATTTATTTCTGGGACACTAACCGTAAAGTAACTTCAGACCTTACATCGAAAAAAGTAAAACTACAGACTTGTCTTGTCCAGTCAAAAGAAAAGATCAATTATTTGTAAATAATTTGCATAAGGGACAAATGTTACTGGAGTTTAATATCACATCTTTCTCAGAATGAATCATATGCACAATTAAAATTAAATAACACCACTCTGATTTTGTTTCCATAACTGTTTTTATTAGCAGAAAATGTAGGTTATTAAATATTTTTTTGTAAAAATTATGAAAAAACAAACATAATATTCCTTGGAAAAATGAATCTCACATTGTTAGCATTTTGCTGTGACACATTATATATCCAGAATGCCAAACTTGTAGAAAACAGCCTTATTTTAAATGCCATGTGTTTAAACATATACATCTGAAGTATAAATACTGTGATCATGGATTCATCAGTATTAATATTTTTGAGTTTCTCTTTTTGGAGAGATTGGTCCCATAGTTTAGCTCGCCATTCTTCAGTTAAAACATAAGAAAACACATAATAATTAGCGGTGACAAGGTGTTTCTTATATGGCAGTGACAAAAGGCATCAAGCCTACAGTATTATTACATCATTATTACAGGAAAACAACCTCCTGTGTCATTTGGTTTTAGTACACAAGAGGAGACGTGACATGGTAGGTGGTTTTGGCATTAAAGTTGGTTCAACAGATACTCTGCCGTGGAAATAAATAACGGAAGTGAGAGTAATAGTTTACTGAGGCAAAACTGAAGCACGGTGTGATTTGTCATGTTCGGTTTTTGTTTGACAAAAAAACTCAGAGATACCACTTCAATGGGAGCTACACACAAGTGAAAAGTATCCACAGCACAATATGAAAGCAAGCAGCAATCGATTCATAAATAATGGGACTTATTATGTCGACCAAAGTCCCACTAAAACAGATAATTCTTGAAAGTCTTAACATTAGCTTAGTGGAAGTGATGTGTCAACTCACAGTAGAAAATATACTGAAAAATTGTCAAAATGATGCAAGATAACAGTAAAAAAACAAACACTAGTCAGCGTTGTATAGGCCATTGGAAAGTCTAGGAAGGGTTGAGCTGGTTGTTTTGAGGTATTTTGTGTTTTTGAGGTCTGACATTGATGTTGGCTGTTGTTAGTTTTGTATATAAAATGACCTTGCTTAATACTGCTTATAATGCGTAAATATGGCAATAAAAAAATAGAAAGCTTATGAGCAAGATGCTTATTCAGATGTACTGTAACATTTCCATTAAGCATCAAATATTTATGTTTTAGATGACAGGAAAGCAGGGGAGGACAGTCATGGAGGAAACAGGAAGAAAGGCTCTGGTAGGATTTGTTTGCACCCTCTTGTGAAGTCATTTAAGTTATGGCAAAGTATGAAACACACACAACAAAACTGTAAACCCGTAGAAACAATATGGCCGGGCTGTGTCTTCCACCACCTGCAGTCGTCTGACTCTAATAGTCCGCTCAGCATTGATGGTTGCTCGGAGTCCGACCGAACCCCCCGTTGGTCTCTCTCATCCTCTCCTTGTGTCTGGCCTGGACCAGTCCGAACACCACCCCTGCTAGCGTCATGCGTCCTCCCGTCCGGTTCCCCCCCAGGCGACTGTCTGTCCCAACCTTGGCCCTCTTGCTGCGCATGGTGCTGATGAAGTAGGTGCGGACTTTCCCCTGACGCTCGCTCACCTGCAATGACAGCGGCGGTCACACAAATGTGGTAATCCTTTCTCGATGACCCTCAAGTCATCTTTTTATTATCAAGACCTCCTCACAAATAAGGTTAAGAGGTATTAATATCTAGGGAAGACCAGGGATGGTATGAAACACCTTTTGTTTGAGCATCAGTATCTCAGTGGTTGTTCGTGCCTGATCTCTCAAACTTTGATACACGGTACACATATTTATTACACAGCTTTGTTGAATACTCGATTCTGATTGGTGAATCACAGCGTTCTACGGTCTGTTATTTCTTTATAACAGACCGTTGCTATGTATAACAGACCGTTGCTATGGGCGCAGATGCACCCTCTTTGCACATGCAAAGAGTGCCGTCATTACAACCTACCCCACTACTGGGTGAGTTGTACTGTTACAACTATAGCTAACTGTTTTAGCATGTGTGTTTGAAGTTAGCATGAATGCAAAACATCAAATTAAACTAGAGAAACTGCTACTTAAGTCAAACCATTGTATCTACAGTACAATGAACGCCAGGCAATAAATGATTTTGATAAAAAATGTTTTTTTACTTTTATACCTAAAAAAAAAACTGACATTTTTTTTTTTTAATGATCATAATAATGTTACCCACAGAGACATGCCATGCTCTTTTCTCATTGGTTAAACTGACAGCGTTACAACTATCCCGGTGTTACAACACTCCCCGGTCTCCCCTACACATTTCATGCTCTAATGTCCCTTATCTTTTATCTGTTTTCACCAGTAGATGTCCCCCTTGTTGTATTTGTCCTCTTGTGCCTCTGCACATGCCTTACCTTCATATAACTGAACATTACCGAACCTGAACTGAACTTTGTGGCTGTCCAGTAAAATCTGTTTTTGGAAAGTGCTGTTAGCATCCAAATGGTCCTCTGTTTCACTCTACTTATGTGTAATGACAGTAAATGAACCACCCCTAGCAACAGCCACTCACCCCCTTGACAAAGATTTCTCCACGTAGCTCCAAGACAAACCCCCACTCTGCCAGGATCTTGCGCGTGGCCTCCGGTACCTGGATGCGTCCTCTCACACCTGTGCTGTCCATGCGGCTGGCCAGGTTCACTGTTGACCCCCAGATGTCATACTGCGGCTTGGTGGCACCGATCACCCCGGCGACCACCGGCCCGTGGGCAATGCCTGTTTTCAGCGGACAAACAATGAATTAGTATCAAATCTATGACACCAGAAAACGCTTGCAGAGAGCAGTTTATATCACCCATCCACTGTTTGTATGTGTAGGACGTGAGCCAGTTAGCCACTTACCCACACGCAGCTGGAAGTTTTTGGCAGTGAACCTGTTAATCTCTTTCAAGGTCTCCTGCATTGCCAACGCAAACAAAACCAGCTCACTCAGGTGATTCCATTCATCCACAGACGCCTGAGAGAGCGAGACACAGAGTTAGATAGATGAATGAAAGAAACCTTTGTTGCCCCTAAATTTGCTTTGCACAAAAAGCACAAAAGAACATCGAGAGAAAGTCAATGACAGCACATTAGATAACATTAAGCATGAGCATCATAAAAACCAGGGCTGTCCTCGACCAAAGAAATTCTTAGTTGACTAACGCTCACACGATTTTGACTACTCAATGTTGATTTAATCAACAGATCTGTAAAACTGAGTTTCTCCACAAAGAATCACACAAAAGCACCACTTTAAATCTGTTTACCACAGATGTGCTCATAAGTTTCTTTGAAATAAGTCATTCAGCATAGAAAAAAGCATAAAAAACGACTAAAGACTAGGAGGGGGCAGCCGTAATAAAAACATGATAAAAAAAAGCATCATTTGGTAAATCAATAAAGGACATGAGGTGCAAGTAGGGCTGCACAATTTTGAAAAAATATATAATTGTGATTATTTTGACTGATATTGCAATTGTGATATGATTTTGCGATCATTTCTACATCATTATTCTCATTTTCATTGAAAAACATTAAAATTAGTATGGTGTGATTTTTGCAAGGATCTGAACCAAACAACGATGTTTTCTTAAGTCTTTAGAATATGATGGTAGGCCAGGACATCTCTGCAAGGACATCTCTGCAGCGCATCAATATTTAATTTAAAATGGTATTTTGACACACATTTCATCTTTAACAAACAACATCTGCCCTCCTCATCCTGCAATTGGAAAATTGCAGTAGGCCATATTGCGATTTCGATAAAATATCGATTAATTGTGCAGCCCCAGGTGCTAGTTCCGAAAAGTGCAGAGTTCAGACTATGTGATCAAGGCTTGTTAAGCAGCTGAATGCTACGTGGGGTAGTTAGACAAAGAGAGAGAGAGAGAGAATGAAGCAAAGCAGGTGTGGATGATGGAAGGACAAAAACAATGAGCAGAATGTGTAGAAGAAGACGTCCCACCTGTTTGTCTGGAGCTAAGCCAGAGGCTGCCATGTAGCAGCTCCCAATGGTCTTGATCTTCTCCACATAGTGAAAGTACGACTCCTCCAGCAACTGTGAAATATTTAGAGATAAAAAGGATCAAATCACTCATCAATCTCATAAATACAGTAGACAGAGTTATGCAATAAGCAGCAACCCCCTCTGTCAACAGCATGTCCACTACGTCTGCTTTATTTATTCTTATCAGCTAAAGAGGCAGGTGAAGACAGAGCTCTTCTAATAGGGAGAATACCATATACATATACCACAGATAAATATATACATACATCTGAAAGATGTCTCATCCTCACCTCATCAAAACCAGCAATGATCTCATTGAGCAGTCGGAGGCAGTCCACTCCTTCATGTTTGATCTCTTTCTGTTCAAAGTACTCGTTGAACCCGGCGATGGAGGCAAACATGACACCTACATCATCGTAGGACTGGGAGTAAAGCTCCTGAAATGAAAAATTGTGTCACGAAACTGTAGTGAATAATCAGTTTCACTCCCTGGCTCAATTTATCTGTGCGAGACCTATCATCCTTCCTCCGGTGTCTCTTTCTTATCATTCGCATACATCATATACCCTCTGGAGCTTTATGTAACTAGTTTGTAATATATATTCCTGTAAGTTCTCTAAACCTCAGAGCGTTTTGACTGAACCCTGCTTCGTGTCTTTGTTCTCCGAGCTCGTCACTGCTTTCAGATTTAACTCACAAACCAGTAGATTACAGATTAGAAGGATATGAACCAGAGAAATTAGGATCTGATTGTTTCACGTCAATGTTCATCCTAAAATCCTCTTTGTTTGACTGGCATATAGATGGATTTATTCCGTAGGACATTTAGTTATCAATGCAAGACATCTGTTTTCCCAAAGGTAAGCAGTTCGATAAATTACAATAAACTGTACAAATGTGTGAAGGCACTGAAGTCCACTGAAACATTATAAATGAAATTGAGGTTGCTTACCTCCCCTTCCATATAATAAACTTACAGTATATAAAACTAAAATATTTCATCTACATACACCTTCATATATGTTTGTGCTCCCCTGATAAAGGCAATGAAGGCCGAATAATCTGAGAAACACTCATAGTGTAGGGAAGAGGGTGACTTGAGGTTGTGTTTTCTGCACCTCATCATGCTTGCTCCGGTCCAGAAAGTGTCGCGCCACGTGCACAGGCAGGATGTTATGTAGTAGACACTCGTTGTGTTCCCGCAATTCCCTCATGTCCTCCACTTCCTGTTGGGCCTGCAGACGCCACAGGAAGTCCAGCCTGGCAGTGGCCTCCCACTGGGAAGTAAAAGATAAAAGACAAAACTATCAGAGGTCACCTGCAGTGACAGTCGACAGATTTGGTCTCAATAATACAGGTTAGAAAAATGATGCAAGGATGATTGACCAATTTCAAACCTGCAATTAAAAATACTACGAGCAAACTAAACAGCAGAGTTTAACAGTACCTGCCGTCCGTTGTAGAAGACAGCAACAATAAACATGGCCATGAGCAGGATGGCGATTCCTTTTCTCCTGACGTAGTGAGACCTGTGCAGAAATAAGGTGGAATATAGAGATGCACATTTTGTTTTATAAAAGAAGGAAAAATGTGACTAAAGAGAAAATAAGTGTTTTTGCACTGACTTGTGCAGCATATCATGGCGTGTGAGAGTGAGAAAGGCCAGGTGGATGAGGTAGGAGTAGACGGCGACCGCCAGCAGCAACACTGCCAGCTTCAGTAGAGAGTTTAGACGCAGGAACACGGCACAAGTCACCATGGCGATTACACCACTCAGTACAAAGATCTGAGGAGACAGAGGGAGTCAAGAAGATGTTAGAGACATTATTTGAATGACTGAGTGAAGTAAGAAGAAAAAGGTAATTTGGTGAGAAATATTTTAGTCAAGAAAATGTGATAACATTTTATTTAAAGTGATAATATCGAAGATTTTCATTTAAATAAATGTCTGTTAAGTCACTATCTATCGCAGAAGGAGGTAACACAATGCTGACTGAGCCTATGGCCCATTCATGAAAGCCCTTGCATTTGCAGTACTCCGCAGTGTGCGTCTGTGGCAACATTCCTGAGAAAAATCACAAGCGGAGCACAGTTAGCAGTGGTTGGTCTGCCAGAGAGGATAAGAGGAGCTAATGCAACAGACTTGCTCTTCAACTCACTTGAGTGTGAGGCGACATACTGTTTTTTTCAGTCTCTGCTAGCTTTGCGAGTAAACGGTTACTATGGCTGAAAGAAAAGAAGGATGACTACAGATGATGAAACTCAAAGAAAAACTGACTGACATCACACATGCGACACTGTTTTGATCTCTGGGAAGTGAGATCCCAAAACACACCTGCAATTACCGCTTATCGCCATAGGTGCCGCCAAAGAGAACGAAGCTGAGATCTTTGAGATTGTAACTTTAAAGGGGACATATCATGCTCATTTTCAGGTGCATACTTGTATTTTGGGTTTATACTAGAACTTGTTTACATGCTTTAATGTAAAAAAAACACATTATTTTTCTCATACTGCCTGTCTGAATATATCACTATCTGTCTGAAACGCTCCGTTTTAGCGCCTATCTCTTTAAGCCCCCTTCCAGAAAAAGCCCAGTCTGCTCTGATTGGCTTGCGGGAAAAATATGGTGCACCTTTGCAAATGTAGTTCTCAAGCTGTAGGCGATATATTCTAATGAGCCTGGATGTGACGCAGGAAGAGGAACCAAATCTGAATGAATTGTTGAATCACATGATATCTGATATAAACAGCCCACAAAAAAATGGATTGTTTTATTTCACAGTTTGTGGGTTGGTAAGCACTCCAGATACCCAAATGTATGTGCACACGCATTGAAAAAGTGAGTTTTTCATGATATATGCCCTTTAATAGGAGAACAAACTGTTGTGTTGACAGATATTGTTGTTATATGTTGATGTCTTTACCTCAGGGTAAGTGCAGACGGTGAGTGGACGTGAGGCTGCGTTGGTTCTGTCCATTACATCGGCCTCCCCTGTGTCTGTGAGAAAGCACCATACCTGGGCACACAGCACAAAACATACAGATCACATAAAACCTTTCTCCTTTATGCATACATTTATGGGGGGATCATGCAGAGTCACCAGAGTATTTACTAACGTTCATATAATTTGCTTGGTCCAGTTTACCTCAATATAAAAAGGAAAGTTGTAGTAGGGAAAAAGAAACTTTATTCAACATGTATATACAGTAAGTCTAGCCCTGTGTTGTTTAGACTCTTACCATGTCAGTAGAGACCAAGCCAAAGTTGATGACGATGGCGGTAAGTGTGAGGAGGTTGCGGGCGCTGTTGTTTTCATGGAACCAGCAGCAGATCTGCTGCAGTGGTAAAGGAGTGCACCTGAACTCCTCGGCCAGGGCCAACAGAAGCAGCAGCATGTAGACGAGCAGGAAGACTGAAAACTGGAGGACGGCTGGGAACAACCTGCAGAGGAAGAGGAATGGAGGAAAAAGGTTAAATCTGATTTTGTTAAGTATCTATAAATACAGATTCTTTAGGACGCTTTAATGAAGAATTTAATTTAAAGCAACAATTCATAACTCATCTGCTAACAAACTACAGAAAACATGACAGATCATCATGTGTCATGTTCTTTGAGTTTATTTCACCTTATATATAAATATAATTATATATAGTAAAATATATAAGTAAATAAAAAAAGGTGGAAATTTAAAAGGAAATAAATAAAAAATATAAAAGAATAATTTTAATTATTTTGATAGATTTTTTACATTTATTTGTTCATTTATTTCTATATATAATTATTCATGTATTTTTATGTATTTTTAAAAATATCAATTTATTTATTTATTGCATATAAATTACTTTAATAATATATATATCAAACTATTTGTTCTGCATGTTATTTTTTAATTTTTATATTTTTATATGTCATTTATTAATTTTAATGTATTTTTTAAATATGTATTTATATATTTTAAAAATATATGAATAAATACATACAGAAACAAACAAACAAATGAATGTCAAAAATAAATGAAATTGCTATTTTGTTATATTTCCACATTTATTTATTCTTTTATTGTTTTCTCTTTATATTTCCACATTTTATATTTACTTTATTCTTTTTTTATTTATTTCTCTTTATACTGCCACATTTTTTGAATTTACTTATATATTCTTGTATTTATTCTCTATATTTCCACATTTATTTTCTTATTCTTTTACAGATATAGTCTTTATTATGGCACTCTTACGACTCCACATAAATGAACTATTCAAATCTGATAAATCCATAAAAATGAAATTAACTAGTGCCAACAATGTGAGCTCCGACTGGACAACGTCTGTGTCTCCCTACCTCGGTGCAGCAATGAGGGCCTGGGCAGCCATGAGGAAGAGGAGCATGATGAAGGAGCAGACCAGGTTGGAGTTGAACATTTCATCTCTCATCTGGGAGAACTGGACCAAACCAAAAGAGATCAAACATCCTTTACTGTGTGGCATTCATTTATTTCCTCCTACCAAACAGCGTCTGAACCAGCGTCTGTACCTTGTCCTCGATGTGCGAGTCTTTGAACACCAGGGTCAGCGGAGTGATGTGCTCCCTGTGCATGCGATCACTGCTTCGAACCTCAATAGCATGTCTGATGCGTTTGTTGATCTCCTTGGAGGTGGACTGCCATATGTTGAGCAGCGAGCCATTCGTAAAAGAGGCCAGGATCTGTAGGAGAAGAATACGATGGTGTGAGATTAATCAGGTGCTTAGTATCAACAATAGAAAACTTGTTTAGAAAACACCTACACTGTTCATGTCAATGGCGCTCGCAAAGGGCAGCTCTGGGTTCCAGGTTCGATTCGTTTTCTGGACTTTGGGGGGCTGAGCGTGACCGACTTCGTTCCTTTCCTCCTGAGGGCAGATGAGGAAAGTGTCGATGTTGTGTTTGAGCAGAAACTCGTTCCTGTCGCGGCCGTGACCGGCTTCTGTCTTGTAGGTGCCTTCTAGACAGTCCAGGGTCGCCCTCGAGATGTGGATGCGTCTGGATGAGAGAGAACAGAAGCAGAGAAAAGTGACGGTAATGCACAAAGAACATGCTCCCCTATCATAAGAATAGGAAGTTATTCATTTGAATAATTTCATTCAGAATGAGTAAATGTGCTTAGCTTTTTACATATACAATATGAGGAAGCCATAGACTTGACAAGCCTGCAGTCTGTCAAATATCATCAAGTATAGTGGTAGAGGTGGGACCAAGACATCGTTTTGCAAGTCACAAGTACAAGTGAACAATCTGAGATAGATGAATAACAGTGGGATCTCGGTGCCTTAACATAAAAATATGTAGTAACCCAGGAAGCTATCAAATGTGTAACATCAAAGGTTTCATCTACTGCTGGTCGCTGGAACCAGCAGAGACCACTCACCCTGGTATGCCCCCGGCCTCCAGCATGTTAGCGATGCCCACGTCCCAGGACCAGACGTCAAACTGCCATTTCTGCAGGCCCAGAACGCCACACAGGACAGAGCCTGAGTGGATCCCAATCCTCATGTCCATGTCAAATTTCAGCTGCTTACGCACAGACCTGGTGGTGTTGGGAGTAAAGAAATTGATCCCGTGAGACTAATTAGTGATGGCTACTGTTCTTTCTGCACATAAACATCCAGTAGTGAAGTAGTGAAATTAATTGCATCATTGTTTTGCAAAAGACGGCACGACAATCCCTCAAGATCTCCAGTGAGTCCAGACTGACCGTATGGCGTTGATCATGGCGAGTCCCAACTCAACACAATGACGGGCATGGGCACGCTGTGGTTTAGGGACCCCTGACACACAGTAGTAACAGTCTCCCAGGATCTTTATCCGCAGGCAGTGGTGCTCCTGTGATGACGAAGAGTCAAGAGAAAAGAGAAAATTACCTATTGATAGAACAGAAAATATATGTTATTGAGAAAAAAAAAGGAGCTCAAATTCTCACATCTGCCAGTCGGTCAAAGCGTCCAAAGAGCTCGTTGAGGGTTCGGACCAGATCCTGGGCCGACAGGTTCATGGACAACAGAGTGAAGCCCTTGATGTCAGCAAAAAGGATGCTGCAAAGACGAGACAAACAGTTGTAAAAGAAGTGGTATGCTAACATCATACACACTTAAATTCAATTTCAATAGAGATTCCTGTTGAAGTGTTTGGTTCCAGTTCCAATGTGTGTGTGTGTGTACCTGACGTCTTTGTACTGGTGGATGTAGATCTTGTGAAACTCCTGAGGGTTGAGTTCATCTTCCAAAGAACCCATGTCAGCAGTCATCTCCACGGCAACGAAGCGAGGCAGGATTGACAGCACCAGACGCTCCTGTGTGGCAAAATAATAAACTGTATTTGATGGTGTGTGGTGTAACCAGCATAATGCTTCAGGGGTCAGAGGAGAAATATAGGATGCACAGCCAACTGTGGTCATAATAAAGTATTGCTAACCTATAGCAGTCACTGTACCTGTCTCTGGTTCTCTTGCTCTAGTTTGAGGCGACCCTCGATGCAGCGCCGCGTCTCCAGGAACACCTGTCTCTGGGCGTGGTCTGTCAGGTAGTGGATGAACAAGCCGGCTGTGTTCATACCCAGGTACAGCAGGCCTTTGGCAAGCACCTGCATCCAAGAGAGCATTTATAAAATGTATTTTAACCCAATGCATGTGGGCTAAGAAGAGGATAAGACATAGGGAATAGGGTCTTCTTCTTCTTCTTCTTTTAAAGGTACTATTGATAACATTGATATCATTCAGCCACTAGATGTCACATTCTCCCTCCACCGCTCCATTGCATTTACTTCACAACAAGTTATTGCCAGGCACTTACAGTCAGTCTCCACACTAACTGACGACCCAGAGATACCACGTGATACCAACGTCATTTTACTATTGGCTCACAAGCCTTGTTAGAGGTGGGAACCAAACATCAGATATCTTCCACAGAGATAAACAAAACATTCATTTTGGACCTGCCAACATTTTTAAAATGATTAATTCAATATTTTTTTAAGGAAAAGCTATCATTCTTATTTTCTGTAGATATATTATTTTGTAAAAAATATACGTCTACATAAAAATCTTTAATTAACTTGAAGGATGTCAGAGGGACATTTTGTATGTGTAGTAGGCTTGTAGACAATAGCTGGGGCAGTAGATACAGTCGGAGAAATAATTACGAAAATAAAGAAAGCTGTTGCCATAAATGGAAATAAAATATATTCAATCAGTTCAATGCGTGGATAAAACATGGCTTGTTCTGCACAAGATGCTGGTGAGCTCAAGAGCTAATTTTTACGCTGAAATATGAAAAGGTTTGAGAATTGGGAAGTGCAAAGACAGACATTACATCATCCCTGCGCAGGTACCTCTAGTTTATTAGTTCATTAGGATCTGGAAAATTAAACTGGGCAGGATATAAATATATATGACTTAGCTCAGAAGTAGACGAATCTTTACCTGTAATGGACTAAAATGTTATGGTACAGTATCCTTTAACACTTAAGTAAGTAATAAAGCAGTGTTATTTAATAAAGCAACATTTTTGGTTTGATAATGACAGGTGGTGGATGAAGTACTCAGATATTTTACTTAAGTAAAAGTGCAAATAACACAGTCTAAAAATACTCCATTACAGGTAAAAGCCCTGAATTCAGAATGTTACTTAAGTAAAAGTACAGAAGTATTATCAGCAAAATGTACTTAAAGTATCAAAAGTACTCATTATGCAGAACGGCTCCTTTCAAGGTGCTATATTCTTCCAGAATATCATATTTTTCTGTTCTTATCACTAGCAAATACATTTTAATGTTGGAGTTCTTTAATTTGGATTTCATGTAAAAAGTAACTCGTAGCTAAAGGTGTCAAATAAATGTAGTGGAGTAAAAATTACAATATTTAGTATAATAGTGGAGTAGAAGTATTAAGTATCATAAATGTAAATACTCAAGTAAAGTACAAGTACCTCAAAATTGTACTTAAGTATAGTACTTGAGTAAATGTACTTAGTTATATTCCACCAGTGGATAAAATAATGAAAATTTCAGACACAACACACGATGTTTATCAAAAGCTGATTTCCTCACCTTTCGGAAAAGCACAGCATCATTGTAGTGGCGCACTATCTCCACTAGGAAGTGCAGTACTGAGGTGAGGGAGCCGGCACATATGGCCCACAGCAGAGGTAACGGCAGCAGCGTGTATGTGGCGAACAACGTGAACAAAACATACCACGACGGATCTATTTCCAGTCCATACACCAGTCCTCCCATCACCTGCGTGGTCTGCGACAACCAGCTAGCTAGGCCGGCGAAGTGAAGCCACCGTGGGGACATGGAGTCTTTGCAGGTTAGCACCACGATGCACAGCGCTATAGCTAGCACCATGAAGATGCCCGTCAGGCAGCCGCGCAGAGCGTCCGGGTCGGCCTCGGGGGCCAGCACCAGGTACAGAACCAACACGTGTAGCTTGGCAACCGCGTCGAGTACATTGGTGATGGCGAGAGAGTTGCGTCTCTGGTGGGAGTAGTGTTGTTGGTAGAGTTTCTCCAGGTCACGAGACTTAAAGGTGTGCCTCAGGCTGGGCATGTAGACTCCACGAATTGTGTGGCCCCAGTGCACAAAGAAGTCGGCATCGCTGGCGTATTCATTATAGATAGTCCTGCCACTGTGTTGTGTGCTGGTGGAGCCGCGGGCCGGGTGCACTCTGAGCGAGGACGAGCGGCGTTTTGTGACCCCGCGTGACGCCTTGTTGCGAATTTGTTTGTTGATCTCCTCCATGTAGGTATCCGTCACAACCATTTTACTTGCTGGCTCCACACCCACCTGTCAAACACCACAGAACATCAGATGTGTTTACCATAACATCTGCCACTTTTCCTGTTTCAGTTCTTTGCTGAACTTCATACCATTTCTTTAAATCAGGAGTCGGCACCCTTTTTGATATTAAATATTAAAAAATATTATTTTTTTTAAAGTTTCTTGTTAATCAGTGTGCCATATCAAAAATAAGGTTAACATTGAGTTTATTATAACACCACATCAAAATTTAAATCTCCAAAATATGTAATGTTATTCCATCCATACAGGCAACATGCATAGCAATATTTAAAAAAAAACATTTTTCTCATCAGGACATTGTAATTATATATGAGAGCACTATACAAGAAGGTTGCCATCCTTATAAAAACATCCACATCTGAGTTGAAATCATTAACCCTACCAACCTTCCACCAATCTTGTTCATCAGCAATAAACTTAACAAATTCTGCGAAGAAGGCAACGAGTACTAGCCAATCAGGCCGCGCAACTGCCAGTAGTTGTGAAAGAGGTAATTTGAAATGCGGATGAGAGGGCAATTCAACATTGCAAAAAAACTCTCTTCCACACTAATTGCTAGTGGTGCCAATGGTGGCATGCATGCTTAAGGTTGCCTACCCCTGCTTTAAGTGATAAATAGGTTGTAATGGTCCAGAAATGGCTTTATGTTGGAAAGCACGCTGATTGATTATGGCCACTTGAAAGTAGGTGTTTTTTATCTATGTGGTGATGGCTATACATTTCTTAATAATCATTTCCTTTAGTGTGTTATATAGTTTTTTTGTGCATGTTAAAGATTCCACACCAAAGGGAGTTACTCTCCCCCACAGAAACACTGCTCCTGAACTGCCTGAAACGCCTCGCTTGAAGTCCTGAATCAAAACTGTGACCACCACAAATTGAATTCCATTCACCTCCATTGTATTAGAGCAATGGCAGGAATCTCAAAACACTCGACAAATACTGTAAAACCAAGTGAGAAGGTTTTTTGGTTATTTGGGTGAACTGGCTCTTTAAAGTATTTGTTCAGTTAAATTACTTGAATTTAACATTTGGTTACAGCATGGGTGGTCTGTACTCATTCTGCGGTGGCGATGCAGACATTGTCAGACATCAAAAACATGAGTTTCAGTTTAGTTCAATTTCATTTGGTTTGTGTAAAACGAGGCAGTGGTTCAGAGGATACTACATCTTTTCCACAACACATTGTCGTCATAATCTTCCAGGGGAATATGAACAAAACAATAGAAAACAAAACAGTACAAACAACAGTTCCATCTGGATGCAACAAATCTACTGATGATAATAAATCACCTGGGCGCTGAGCTCCTGTTGGATAATGATGTGTTTTACAGCGTTCTGCCACAGCATCTTTTTCCGCCGCATCCCAGGGGACAGGGTCGCGGTCAGGACGGTCGGCTCACGCAGCTCCATGCGGGAGGCCTGAGTCGTCTCAGAGAAGGTCACCATGATGATGAGCTTAGCTGACCTCATCTGCTGGTCTCAGATCAGGAGGAGGCAGCAGCCTGGAAGGTGAAGAGTGTCATTGTTGGAGGTGAAAAAAAGAGGAAAAGACGGTTTTCAGTGAGGAGTCAGACTTGCTTTTCTCACACTATCAACAAAGTCATTCTTAAAGGGACACTCCACCAATTTTATACATTAAGTTCAGTAAACTGGTAATGTTTAGTACTACTCAGCCCTTGAAACTGCATAACATCTTAAGTGGCTCTGTCAAGAAGATAACCCTGATGATGTCACAGTGAAATGGAGGAGTTTGACTCAAAGTCAAGATATAACGACTAGACTCTCGACTGTTTATTTTGTTTTTTTTTTTACTCCGTCTCCAGCGTGTCCCAGAACTTTATGGAAGTGCAATATTAAATTGCGGGAGTGTTGCAACTGTTGCACATTTGGTCAATTCTCAAATTTAACATTTTTTGAAACAGATTAAAAATGAAAAAAAAAGAGCAAAATCACATGAACATGCAACAAATTGAGCTAAATAGCATAATTTCTGGTTTTATATAAACACATTTACTTACGTAAAGTAGGCCCTGTTAAATTCAGTTCACTTCGCAGGTGTTTTTTTAACTTTATCTTGTAATGGTGTACTATCTTGGCCAGGTCTCCCTCGAAAAAGAGATTTTAATTTAAAGGGACTTCCTGGTTAAAGGGCGGGTCCATCCAGCTAATCAATAAGGTTATGAATAATGTGAACGCTAGCACTAACTGGGTCAAAGTTAGCTGTGATATGTTTGGAAATAACTGAAAGGGTTAGTTCTCATTTTTTGAAGTGGGGTTTAATGTATACTCCTGCGTTCTGTGAGGTAAAATTACGGCTTTTGTGAATGTAGTCTGGTGGCTTTGAAGAGATTGATATAACGGCTTCAGTTACTGCCTGAATGGGCTGTCTGACAGCGAGGAAATCATTGGAAAAGCTCTGAAAATTCATCTTTTTGATGAACATTTTAAACACCTTATTTACCGCTGCATCATCTCTACATCTTCCAGACTGTTACGTTCTACTGTAGTGTTTACTGATTTTGCTGAATCATGAGAATCTCTGCTGTTTTGTCAGTGTGAATACACAGCAATTGATTTTGAAGCCTTTGTGGCTCCTGAACTTCGGCCACACAGGACATTATCTAAAAAGAATCATATCAAATCATCTTTAGTATTTAAACCTGCTTAAAAATGAAGATCTATGTGGACAGAACTGGTGATTCTGCACACAAACAGCCACCTGGTATAGGCTCCACGTGTTGACACAGTTTGTGCCAGAAGAAAGGCAGCTTTCCAACAAATTATCTGGCGGCCAGATTTAGATTAGATTTAAACCTGAGCTGGTTAATGCCTAGAGTTTAACTCCTCCATGTCCTTTTGGCTCTGTAGATGCTGCTGTCCCACCCACTCTCAGTCCACTGTCAGCAGTCGGATTGTCACAGACTGGATGTGATAAAAACGCTTCATATTAGAAGAGCTGCATTTTAATCAAGGCTGTCATTATTACGGCAGCTGAAAATATTCAGCCTGTGAGTGAACGCTGTGATATGGCAGCATTTTAATTTATTTTATGGACTTGTTGATCACATCTCTGCTGTCGAAGGACCACCTGTTATTCTAATATTCAAATAAAATACAGACTTATTTATTACATTTTAATACACGCATGCACTATTTGAATTTAGGCTCCCTGTATGATAAACAGTAGTCTACACCTGTTCTGGGAAAACAAGAGTTGTGTAGAAGCAGGATTTCTGACACACCTACTTCCCAGGTGCATGGAGAAGGGGAAAAGTCTGAAGAGGTCAAAATACTTGTAGTATAAAGAACAACTTGTCAGACAAACACACAACTGACCTGTATTGTTTTATATATCGTGTATCCTCTCCTCATGTCCAGCATTTGCTGTAGGGTACACTCGTCCAGCCCTTCATAATCCAATTTTGCTGACTCCATCGCATAGGAAATGTATGCAGATCTGAAAATTAAGGCATAATCCATGAAAGGGAAATTTAAACTTGAAATAGTCCTCACTGTAATGAAGTGTCTAGAGAAGTGCAAATGAAGACAGAGGGGGGATAAAGATCCAAGCCAAGATGTGTGGAGCCGTTCTGGCAGGATTGTAGGTCAGCACCTGGACTGTTTTGAAATGAAGTCAACGACTGCCACGAAGCAGAGCTGCAGGAGCGAGCAGTGCAAAGAGGATTACTAAATCAGCAGCCACTCTCACTGGCCAGTGAAGCTGAGAGCATTGGCACTAAGACAATGGCAAGATAAATGCAATGCTCTCAACCTTTGGCCGAGTCAACCAAATCTTTCAAAAGCGGAGTTGACATTTTAAATTAAACAGCATTACGATCAGCGCTTTTTCATACGCTCTCTCTTTCCCTCTCTATATTTTTCTTTTTCATTACTCCCATTCTGATGTCATCATGGAAATTAAAAAGCAGAGTTGCTGCCTCCATATTGCCTTTGCGCTCTTAGTCATGTCAGTGTGTGTATGTGCAATTAGAGCCATTAGGGTGAACAGTTAAAAACATTACAAGCAAGGACGCTGAATCATCTCCCAGCTGGTAATAGCACCCCGAGGTGAATCAACAGCAAGTGGATGCTAATGAAACTGCCTTTAGTGAGCATTTAAATTCAGATGTTTCTATGTGACCAACATTTTAAAAGGGAGAAAATGTGTTTCATAACAATTGTGAGCTACTGTGTGAACTTTGGGGTATTATTAAAAAAACACCAGCGGCATGTTAATCTGATGAAAACCACCGACATTGTTCATTTGGAGCTAAAATATACGTTCGACATTTTTCAATCCAGACCTTATTAAAATGCTGTTTCCCATCCATTATATAAGGGCTTAAAGGTACAGTGTGTAGGATTTGGCGGCATCTAGTGGCGTGGTTGCAGATTGCAACCAACTGAGTAACTCTCCACTCACTCCTCCCTTTCCAAAACTGCGGTGAGCTGCCGAGTGCAAAACCGTGGTAACGCCGTTCGCCTCGCTCAGAGGCCATCCTTACCATAATAACACTACTTTAGGGGCAACGGAAGTCAGACGGCAGGTGGCGGTACTTCGGTTTTGCACTCTGCGGTTCTCTGTTTCACAAGCGTGTTTCACAAGTGTGTTTTGGAGAACAGTGGTGGCCTTCAGGTAATGTAAAATCATGAATGTCTCTCTCTAGAGCCAGTGTTTAGTTTGTCCGTTCTGGGCTACAGTAGAAACATGGCGGAGCAACATGGCGGACTCCGTGAAGAGGACCCGCTCCCTATGTAGATACCTGCTTTTTGAAGACAGAAAGCTATGTCAGGATTGTCAGACATGTCTCTGATATTCCAGCGATACAAAAAGGCTTTCTGTCATGTTCTACCGATGTTATTTCTCTGTAATACATACGCAGTCAATTGGATCAAATTTTACTTACCAAAACTCATTTTTTATCTTCCTCTTGAAAAACATTTGCCAAGACTGGACACTGTAGATGATCGATTGATTGAATTATTCTCTCCACAGGGTCTCATTAAAGATAATGAAAACAGTGATATACTCTGCTGCTCAGTGTCTTCTGTCTTATGGTTGTTCTTGCTATATCAGGCTGGATAATGTTAACGTATCTGTAACCAATGTACAAATGGTCTGATAATTTTGTGGCATTGTTGGATATTGTTGTATTGTTTTTTATTGGCATTATGTGCCATATACAGTTGTCTTTAAATGTGATGGGTTGATTTGATTGACTGAGTTCTTGGTGCATACTGATGTTGTTGTTCACAAGTTATCCTTCAACAAATGAGATGGATTATTATTTTCAGATTCTCCTGTTACAGTTAAGAATTTACCTGTTAATAGTTTGCTGCTAATCACAACATTGAGACAAATAGTATATCAGCAAGGTAACAAAAGAGGGATTGACTTGTCAGACCAACAAAAGAAAATATCAAGAGCAACAGGTGTGTTGGAACAGACAAACACCCCTCAGTATTGATGATGACGAGCACCTACAGGGCTGATAGCATCAGCAGGTCTGTGGTCCTACATGGTTGTAAGCTGGTTAAAGTTTCTGAGACTGGCTTTGCTAATTGTGTCCAGGCCCCTAAGGCTGATCTAATGAAATACCATCTGTCCAACCGTGACTACGTATGGTCAGACCTTTCTTGCTGATTACTGTACATCTAAAAATAACCGCCAGGTCTAAGGCAATTAGTTCTACAGTACTATAACTGCTTGTACCACATCAGATCTCTTACACTTGGCAAGCATGCAGTAAAGAAAGCACCTTTGAATATGTTTAATGAGATTTCACTGTCACTAGAAACAATAAGATTAAATCATTGTCTGACATAATGTAGTCTTTGTCTTCATTATGAGCAAATGGAAATTAATGCCTGTGAATGTCTGTCTGCTGCGCAAATCTGCCGTTTCATTTACTGACTCTATTTGGAGCGCCTGTGAACTTGTGTCCTATCGGAGGGAAGAGTTAGGATGAATTAGTCCGCTAAGGGGCAAAACCCCAGAAACTAATTGGCCTAACTTCTTTGGCCGTCCACTAATCAGCTGATTCTCACGCGTTCAAGCGAAAGAACTGACCCTTTGGCCTACGTGTCTGGCTGGCAAACATTTCACTTATGCAGGACGCAGGGATCTATTTGCATCTGTTGGTGTTGTTGTATCGCAAATGCGCTGTGTAAGCATGGGTTATGTCGTAAGACTACAGTTGGACGGTGAATGCACGCTAGCTTTTGTTGGCAGTCGCACAAAGCTCTTGAAAGTGAAGACGTGTACAGGTCAGTAAACGGTCAAAGAAGTAAAACAAAGATGTTGACCAGAGCAGAGATTGTGCTAGAATTTTGTCGTTCCCCACCACACAAAACCTTTAATGTGTTGCGTCAAAAAGATTTGCAAATCAACAAACAAACATGAATGGATTATGAGACAATGGACTTCCTACCAAGCAGCATCCATCCCCAAAGATGGAGGGGCCCATATGACATGGTGATACGAAGGAGCACTAGGCCAAAGGTCTGCAGGAATAAATGCTCCCTTTGGACGTAATGTTATGACAACTTTAAAGTGAACGTAAATGCTATTCCTTTAGTGTTTCAATAGGACGTAAACTAGGCTGTTAGCCTGTCCAACGAGAAATATTATCAATCATATCACTTAGAGGCTTTGCCTTGGGGGAACCCAGACCCTTGGGCCCCTGGGCATGTCCCCAGTATAGGTCCGTCTGGTAATCCATCCATGCAACCATCCTGAAATACCTTTATGAGGTTCACATTTTCTGCAAATGATGTTCTACTCTTGCACTTAAATACACTAGCAGTTACAAGTACATCATGTGATGACAATCCCTTTTAACCCCTTTGTTTTGAGCTGTAGCTTAGCCATCATTAACTCATCATACGTAAGATGGTGTTATCCTATTCTAAAAGGGTTACACACCACCTAACGGGGGCTGAACAGATAAAGAGGTGACAGCAGCATAGCAGGACAAAAATACTGGCTTAGATGGCTTAAGAGACCCTGGGAAGTAAATGCATTAGAGGTCCACTGAGAAGTTTAGACTTAAAAAAAGGTGGCGGATAACGTGACCCGTCGTGTACAACAATTATGATATATTGTCCAGAAAAATACTTTGGTTTAGGACACACGATTTCAATGGACTTCAGGAAATCGCAGACTATTTTGCTCGTAACAATCTTCTATCAGATTCTCCTGACTCACTGCTGTCACCAACTGGTAGACATAAAGACTTCCAAAAGCAGGATGTCCCATTCACAGATACAGGCTACATACTGATTTTAAATATTTTGATAAATTCTTTCTATACTGAATTGCCTTTTCGTTTCAATATTCATCAATTTTCATTTATTCTTGCATCACTGAACACATCGGAGAGGTCTGGATGGCTGGACTCTGCAACAGTTCTGCATAAATTAGGATATACTGTATGATCTGGGATTGTATAAATGAAAAGGAAATTGCAGACTCTAAATAGGTTAGAATTTGTTGTGGTGGAATAAGTATTTTTTACAC
>CAKAOH010023159.1:0-40252 GCA_916701665.1 Sebastiscus tertius
GTGTGTGTGTGTGTGTGTGTGTGTGTGTGTGTGTGTGTGTGTGCGTGTGCTCTGGAATGCCACAGTGTGTAATTAGTCTTTTGTCCTAGCAGCGTTTTCTATGCTAATTAACCTGCCTTCTCCCATGGAATGCACACAGGCCGTCTGGCTCTCTGATTGGCTGCAGAGAGGCTGTCTAACCATCTGGTTGGTTATCAGGGTTTACTACTGTAGACTGTGTGGGATCTTCACACAGGGCGTCTTGAGCTCCCCTCCACGACTGGGAGCTAAATGACTAATTTATTCTCTCACCCTGAGATCGAAGCTCATTAAAGCAGAGCAGGGCTTTGTCAGTGAGAAAATCGCAGCGGAAGCAGAACTGTGACCCATTTTTGGGTTTGAATCTGGGAAGGAAACAGATACTATTGTTCACCTGTCACAGTGGCATGTGTCCAATTAGGCATGTGCCCACATACAAATTGTATAGTGTAATTATAATAATCAAAATTAATGCCTGATACTCGGCTGCTGCTCTCAACATAAACAATATTTTTTATGGAGCCCCAGACACACCAACCTGACATCAAGGCGGATATACATACAAGCTGTTGTTATGATATGTACATGAAACAAAGCAGCGTTTGTCGACCATTTTCACACCACTCTCACTTACCGCTTAGCTTCATTCCAGATGGCCATGTCGTAGTGAAAATACTCGTGTATTGGAATGATCAGATGAGATGAAGATGAAAAATGAGAAGCGCCCTCTGTGTTTTTCCTCTTGACTTTACTCATTGGCTTGCTTTCCTCATACGTTTCTCTTCTCATGCACCGATTTGTTTAAGCGGAACTAGGCTTGCTGCGGTTGTCGGTGTTATTAGTGTTACACAGTAGTCGGGCACGCACTGATTACATTATGTGTCCATCGCCCCCACCGTCATTTTGCTTTTTTTTTTACAGGAATAAAACCGATTTAGTTCATTATTGACTGTACAAGAAAGAGTTGTTTAAACGTGTCTTTTATTTGTCTATATTTGCATTTGAAATGTGTTTCTGACATTCGGTAAGGAACTTTTAAAAACATCAAAGTTAAAGCTTTTTATCAAAAGTGCTATACGATATCCAGAGCATTAATATAGCAGCACACGACTATTTGCTATGTAAAGATATAGTGGAGTTATGTCTACCTGAGCATAGAGTGAAGTCGCTCACCCTCTATGTGTGTTGTAATCCGAGATTCTCTGTGCTTTGTTGACATAGTCTGGCCAGCCACACATGCCTTTTAGTGCATGTTTGTGCATGTGAGCTAGCCCCACTGGTTAAATCACGGCCGCCGCTCTACACTGCTCTCATACGGCGGTAGGACGGAGTTGTCGCGGATGCGTAGCACCCACCCTCCGGTTCCCCCTCAGATAAACACTGTTAGCCCTGTCAGCACTTTCGCCATTGTTTACACTGTTAGCGTTGTTACTGTAGCATCGTTAGCTGCGAGCCGCTGGCTTGCCGTCGCCATGTTGAGAGCTGAATATAGCAAGCCAAACAATGTTTGTATTCAATGTCTCCGCTGGCTGCTTCTGCCATCTCTAGTTGTCTTATGTTGCTGCATAAGAAAGTGGGTGGTTCCACCATGTCCATGGTTACTGCTTTGAGGACGGCTTTTTCTCATCAACAGACAGAGTTGCTGCCTCACCTGAATGTTAATGTATCTTGCGGGTCTTGTTCATGGTGAGGGTACGACGAACCATGAGAGTTAGTGATCGATCTCTGCAGTGATGGAGATATTATACCAGATTGGTATAGCGTTTATCAGCCGACTTGCTTTTGACCCCTCACCTATGGTCCGAGCTCTGGGTAGTGGCTGAAATAATCGGTACAAATGCTTGTTTTCTCAATCCAGTACACATTGTACAACAGCTCTAATGCGCTATGGCGGAAGGTGTGTCGTTATCGTTTTGTTTGTGGAGGCATCCCTTCCTGTGATTATGTGATGATCATGAGACAGGATGTTGTGTTGTTTCTACTGATAACACGGCTACTGGTGCACCTTTCTGTTGCTATCAGAGATCATAAAGAGGTCTGTTATTGTTGCCTCAGAATTTTTTAATATTGTACTATTTGTGCTTTGAAATAGTTTAGAAAAATTATGAGAAATGGTGATGGACAAACTGGTTATTCGGCATATATTAAGCATTTTAAATTGTCATTCATTTCGTACATAACAGGTTTGTTTATGTTTTTATGACTTTATGAAGCTCATATTTGTCTATCTGCTCTGGTCAATGAACAACCAAGTGAACCATGTGATAGCCTAAGTCGATTTTTTTCATTGTTCACCTTTTTGGATGCTACAATGGACAAAACTAGAGTTTATCTTAAAAAAATTACACTAACATGAGGTTTAGACTATTTGGTTATATTGGCCCAGGCTTATTTGACTATGCTGAAAGGTACATTTTGGTCCAAGACTACATGCTTTGTTTAGGAGGAAACCAAATTTCACAAACGTAGCAATCAGATAGGAATATATCGGACAGGTACTGTACCATTGGCATGTTAGCAGTTGCTAGCCTCACGATGTTATATTAGAGTGGGAGGCCTGAATGCCAGAGACCATAAGATGCTGGACGCTCTGAATAGACAGGATCAGTCACAGTGCAGGTGCTGCAGCAGCGTGGGTTACTGGGTGCAGGCCAGATTGTAGCTCCCAGATTCAGATGCTTAAACCATCCTCACCATTTTCCTCCTCCTACTACTTTCCCTGTGAGCCAGCCGAGAGACCTGGAGCACAAAGATGTTGTCATTTCCCCAGTGAGCCAGTCTGTGCTCAGCTTGCCACAAACTACAGGATGAGCTCATACTCTATTACTTATTCATAGACACCGTCACACAGGCTGACGCAACCAGACACACACACACTGGCTAAAAGGAGGTGGGCAGGCAGGCAGGCATGTTTGCAGGCCAGGCTTGTAACAGACGGGCTGGCTGGAAGGCATTTAGCAGAGGCAACCAGGCTGGCAAGATACAGATGATAATGACAGAACAAAAAGCAGGCATCCTAATACGTTTCTGTCGGTGTAACATCCTGCTTATCTTTGTCACTGTTTTGGCTGCATCTTTTGGGCTAAATCTTTGTGTTTTGGACTACAAAATATGCTTGAAATTGGCAGCTTAGAACCTTGGCACTTGTTTGCATCACAGTGAGATCTTTTTCTACTTCTTTCTCGCTGATGAAAGCTGGCAATAAGCTTTGCAGAGAGAAACTAGTGGATGCTGTGTACTCTGCCAGTCCATGTTTCACCCCGTCACTGGTTTGATTTAACATGCTGGGATCCTTATGTTGGTCTCAGTGGTTATTTTGTCAGCCTGTACTTCGACTGATGGCTGCTTTTTGACTGCAGGCGTTCTCTTGTTTTCTGTTTTTGAATCAGTCAAATATTCTCCTTCAGATCACAGTGGAAATGTGACCCTGAGTTACAAGCTTCAATGAATCACTTATGGCGGACCTCAACAAACACAGGAAAATATTAGACGGATAATCAAACTGATTTGCAAATTTGTTTCAGGTCATCATTCAGACTGACGTTGTGCTCATGGTAACAAATTTCTTGTTGGAAGATGGGCTATTGAACTGTGTTGTTTGTAGGGATTCAGTGTGTTGTCCTCAGGTTGAGTATGAAGGATTTGCCCTTGCCATTTTTGGACAGAATTGCGCATCCACTCACAACTACACAAACAGGCTGTGTTTCTCAACACACACACTCTCTTCATATACTTAGGTGACTAAAGGCAAAAGACTCAATGCTGCTCAGCATGGCTGTTTGAAAAGCCTCCCTGCTATCTTTTGTATCCGAAGAAAATGATGATGAACTGGACAAACACGGTCAGCTGTCTCGTATTTCCCTTGGCGACCCTTATCTGCTCCAGTCCAGGCCATGGTTTGTGTTGACACACAAACAGAAAGACACTAAAGACTGGTAGCTAGGGCAGCACACTTAATGGATATCTTCATTTCAGCGTCCACAGTTAAAAATACTAGGGTGATGGCTTATCTCCACCTTTAGATTGTTCTGTGTTGTTAACTGAGAGGTTTCTGTAGTTCAAAACAGTCACGGTGTTGATTTAAGTTGCCATACAGCCACTGGTGTATCATGGTGGTATTTTCTGCAACTTTGCATCAATTCTTGATTGTTTCTGAATGTTTTGCTGTGTCTTAGTGGGCATAAAGATCAGCATGTGGGTTTGTAACTGGAAAGATGCAGATTTGATCTCCAGTCCTACTCTGAATGAATAAAGTTATTTTTTTTAATCTTGAAATCGGGAAGGATACTATAAATATCATTTGGAAACTTGAAACTACTTAATGTTAAGTTATCGCCATGTGGTAACGCTGTTTTGAGCAAGCATCACTTTCATAGCTTTCACTGGTTGCGTCCAAATACGCTCGAACATGTTACCACTGATAGTTGGCTGTTGGGCTGCAGCTATCACTATTATTTTCTTTGTTGATTCATCTGTGGATTATTTTCTTGATTATTTGTTTGGTCTATAAAATGTCAGAAAATGGTGAAAAATGTGGATCAGTGTTTCCCAAAGCTCAAGATGATGTCCTCAAATGTCTTGTTTTGTCCACAACTCAAATATTTACATTTAAGGTGCTGGAATCAGAGAATTATGACTTTTTTTTTCTTAAAAAAATATTCAAATCGAATATGAAAATAGTGGGTAATTAATTTAATAGTTGACAACTAATCGATTAATCCTTACAGCTCTAGTTGGCTGCCAGAGAGCAATGCATTGATGAGCTGTGTATGAAAATCAATCATCTAGAAGACTACTAAAATATGCACATATTCATATTGTAAAATTAATTTCAAATTGGTCAGTTCTTGCATTAAAAAGGTCGCTGCATGGTGGGAAAAGGGTGGAGATTGTTTACTGTCCATACCAATAGACGTCTGACAACAAACCAGCTGCTATAATCCCTCTGTATTTGTGTGTGTGTGTGTTCAGGGGCTGTAAATGATTGTCTTTTTCCAGTTGAGCAGAGCCATTGTTGCCAGTCGATCTGTCCTGAAGAGACACACACACACACACACACACACACACACACACACACACACACACACACACACACACACACACACACACACACTGACACAAACGGGGGTGAAATGTCAATTGACAACACGTTTCTTTATCTTTTGGCAGTCATTCATGTATCATTTGTTAGGATCATAGACGCTAATTTTCTATCTTGGCAATAGTTAATCCTTATAGTGATAATATTGGCTCCCTGTAATGTTACCTATGCATGAATCAAATCTGCGGATGGATGTCTCACAATTTGTTCTGGATTACAGCATTTGGTTTTAAATCTGGTGTGATGTATGATGTGTAATGTGTATACACGGCAGAAATGAAACACTCTTACCGCTGAGTCACTGGCAGCAGGACATGTGTGTTTTATTTGTGTGAATAAGAACAAGCTCATATTCAGGCAGACAGACTGTTGAGTCATGTAACCCTTTTAATTTTAACCTCACGTGTCGGAAAGATAAAGAGTTTTCCATCCAGATGTTAAGGCACATCCATTTTACTTTTTTGTACATTAATTTTCACGATCTGCTGAATCCTTTCAAATGTGTTTTTAAAGTTTTGTTTTGCCAACCAAGAGGCATGAATCAGAATTAAAAAATTAAATGTTTTTTCTATTTTTCTCTCTCGCCCTTCCCCCTCTTCCTCTGCCATCCATGCTTTTTTTCTTCCCATCATCTTTAGGACCAGTTTGATAATCTGGACAAACACTCTCAGTGGGGGATCGACTTTCTTGAGCGTTACGCAAAGTTTGTCAAGGAGAGGCTGGACATAGAGCAAAACTACGCCAAGCAGCTACGGTACGCACACACACACACACACACACACACACACACACACACATACACATAAATATATACACTGATTAGCCATAACATTAGGACAGCATGGGCACCCTGAGCGGTCTGCGGCTACGCAGCCCTATACGCAACAAACTGCGATGCACTTTGTGTTCTGACACCTTTCTATCGGAACCAGCATTAACGTTTTCCAATAGAAGAGCTAAAGTAGCTCTTCTATTGGATCTGACAACACGGGCCATCTCCCCACGTGCATCAATGAGCCTTGCCTCTTTTGGTAGGTCCTGACCACTGCAGACCGGGAACATCACACAAGAGCTGCAGTTTTGGAGATGCTCTGACCCAGTCGTCTAGCCATCACTATTTGGCCCTTGTCAAAGTCACTCACATCCTTACGCTTGCCCGTTTTTTTTGCTTCCAACACAAAGTTCAAAGTTCAAAATGTTCACCTGCTGTCTAATATATCCCTACCACTGCCCATTTTTGTCTCTTTTTCCTCTACAAAAACAGTTTTTGATTCAAGGATGTCTAGATCCTAATATTTATATTTTACTGCATAATACATCTGCACATGAAACATTATGCTTTCTTTGAATTCTATATTTTTTAATATAGTAACCTAGAACGACATATGCTGAGATCAGACTTAATATTTTTGCCTTTTGGTCACTGTGTCAGATTAGGCGATCATAAAGCATCCCAAATGGTGAAAGGATATTCACACAAAAAAAGAGGTGTCCTGTCTTTGATGCAATAAAACTATTTTCTTTTTTTTTTTTAACAAAATGTAAGGTAAAGTGATTCTAGTATGTTTGCCATTTTAAGAGTTTTAAGCATACTTTGATGACAATCAGGATAATATCGTGAATCGCATTTATTTTGGCCAGGATAATTGTGACATAAAATTTTCATATTGTCCCATGCTTAGTTGCGATGCTTGTTGAGCACAAACTCAGTAATCCTCATTAATAACCAGTAGAGTCCCAGTGGTTCATTTCAAAGAGTGGAAATCCCTTCAGAATATGTAACAAGAACACACACACACACACACACACACACACACACACACACACACACACACACACACACACACTTTGCTACTGCTGCAGGTCTGAAGAATGATCAAAGATGCAGCTGTGTGTGTGTGTACGCGTGCATGCATGTGTGTTGACGTGTGCACGTTTTTACAGTACATGTAGTTCAGACAATAAATCAGGCAGAAAGACTCCCTTTTCTGTCGTTCACCCCCCCCCCACACACACACTCATGCATTCCTCTGCTCTCTAGTTAAATCATTAACTCGCTGCTGTACTGGAGTCTGTTTTGTCAGAGCCTGGGGGAACCGACAGGCAGAGGCTTTGATGTTTAAATCTTTGATTCATCTTTAATAAAATACTGAGATCCCAAGTGTGTGTGTGCATGTGTGTGTGTGTGTATCTGACTGCCTGCTTCTTGTCGGTTTACCTGTCTCTCCACCAGGCTTAAAATATCAGACGGTATTTCTAACCTTTGTGTCTGCGTCTCTCTCTCTTTCCCAACAGGAACTTGGTGAAGAAATACTGTCCAAAACGTGCTAAAGATGAGGAGCCGAGGTGAGTAAACAGCTTACATGGTCATATGACAGCTGTGCATTACATATAATGTATAAAATGTGGTAGATGCAGTCACCTGTTATCATCACAGAAACAGGTACAGTATGCCATGGGACTGTTGACACCCACTCTTTCACACTTTTTGGGATTGCACAAAATGGTTTGCTTGTTTTCTGATTACTGTTTTTTGGTAAATGTGACACATTATAACTACATTGTAAAGATATTCCATAGGCCACAGAGAGTAAATTAACTGAGTTTGCATTAGAGTGAATGAAAATCACTGATTCTACACAGAAATGTAAGGTTTCTACTCATTTATGAATCACATTTCTTACACAACACTGTTGTTGTTGGTTACAAACACACAGAGACCAAGGAGAAAAGGCGATCCACCTTTAGGTAGGGGTGGGAATTTGATTTGAATTATATTTTTTTGGTGGGGAGGTCATGATTTGATTCAGAATGTATTCTTGATTCAACGAATATCATTCCCTCATGGTTTTAGTCCACTAAGAGGTCTTGATAAAGGTCACTGTCTGACCAAACGATAAAAGTAGAGAAGTATACAGCCTAAATCAAAGTTTACTGCAAAAAATTGGAAGCGTGTTATGCTTTGCGGTGTCTATTCTGTCAACATGCTGCAGCAAAGAGACCCCATTAAATCATGAACAACTTTTGAAAAATCAATTCTCGGAATTTGTGAATTGGTTCAGTATCATAGAAGATACTGGAAGGGGAACATTTTGGTGCGGGTATAATTTTAGCGCAACATTTTAGAAATACTTGCAATAAGAATAATTCTAGCAAAGGAACATGTTAAGATGTGGAAGATTTGCACTCGATGCAGTCACTGTGACAGCTAAAATAATGCAGGAGAGTCATGCAATAATGTAAAATATCACACTACAGTACATGCATGCACTACGCATCTTTAATCCAAATATTATACTTTAGATATTAGTGTATCATTTAGGCTCCTGTTTCTCTTCAACTCTTAATCGATACTGTATTACTGCAGATACATCTTTGAAAGGTTTAATGTGTGTGTCTGTTGTGCAGGTTCACATCATGTCTGTCCTTCTACTCCGTACTGAATGAACTCAACGACTATGCCGGTCAGAGGGAGGTGGTGGCGGAGGAGATGGCTCACAAGGTGTACGGAGAGCTGATGAGGTACAGCCAAGACCTCAAAGCTGAGAGGAAGCACGTGAGTAAACTAACAAGTTCATACTTGCACCGCTCTCTGCGTATTTATTGCACAAAGAGTGACACATGAGGTTTATTTTCAGTGCATCCATTGATAATTAAGACCATGTTTCCCAGAAAACCCGTCGCTTCCTGTCATGAAACGAATGTTGTATCCTGTGTGTCGCCTCATATGCATCTATTTTCCGTTTGGCTTCACTCAAGAGGATAAATATGTTGGATGGGATGTTAACCATCTGTCTTTTACTATGCCAAAAGCTCTGAACATTTTAAGATCCATGTGCTTTGGAAGAACAGCTCCCTCTTCTTGTTTTGTGCTGTAAAGCATCAAATGTCCCACTACATTTCACTCAGTGACACATTATAAGGCATCAAATTATAACCAATATTAGTTAGTATGGGTGGGAAAAAAATGTATTACCATATGTATTGCGATTTCTTTTTTTTTTTTTTTTTTTTACGATTTTTAAAATGATTTTTTAATGCCAGAATCGATATATTTGCTTCATTTGAGTCCATGCGGAGGTAGAAGGAAGTTACCACTTTTATTGTTGTAGTCTGAGTAACGTGATGTCATATCTGTTCTGTATCAATCAACCAAAACAAACAGCCGCCGGCTGCAACAAGGAAGTACAAAACAGTGGAGGGTGGGTGTGGATACAACCTGCACCCTCTCATTTTAAATCCAGTGTTGTAAACAGTACACATACAGTATGGAAAACACTTTGGGGTTCACACATTGCCAGGAAAAGCAGAGCTAGACATCATGGCTAAAGCTGCATAATAACTCTGTCAAGAACAGGAAACGTTATCGTATTGCGATAAAGTACGGTCAAACCAGCCGTTACTCGCATCTCCATGGTCAAATCAGCTGATGCTACAACTGTAGAGCACCCATATACTGACATTTATGTTAAATGCATTCAAACGGCCCCAATATGGAAAGAAGACTGATTGGATTATATTCACCAGAAGTATAAAACATCTTGCCCTTGTAAATGAAAAAGAAAATACTACTAATTAGTGAGGGTAATGTCTTCATTCTTCGATTTTTGGGTTGTTGGAAAATATTTAATAAATAATACCTGACAATGACTGATATATTGGACTTCAGGACATCTCTGACTACAAATGAAAATACTGAAAATCAAACATATATTAATTTAGATATTTTCCAAAGTAAAAGTCTCTAGACGTGTATGATTCAACATTTTCCAATGGTCTAGTGTTTAAAAACTAAATTGCAATAAATCATAATATTGAATCGCAATACTTAAAAATCTCAATACATGTCGAATCGGCACCCAAGTATCGCGATAGTATTGAATCGGGAGATAGGTGTATCCCAGCCCTGTTAGTTGGTGAGCAAAACCTGTGGTAGAAGGCATCGTATCTGATAGAAAGATAGAAGACAAAAAGGAACAGGACATAACCTGCAACAGGAAATAAACAGGGACACATTTATAATGTTTATGTTTACATGAAATAGTCTATGGAAGTTTGTAAAAAGAGCCCCAACTCAAGGTCTACTTACCAGCTTTTCTTGGAGCTTTTAACTATATCACATCACATAGCCTTTATGAGCTCCAGAAAAAGTCTAATAAGTACTATTTGAGCTGGGATTGTTTTGTCAAATTATCTGTATGTATATTAAAATCAAACATATGGTATGCGATGTGTTGTCTCCCAACAAAATGCTTTTCTAACCAGGCATGCAAAACTTTTATAATAACTGGCTTTTGTAATAAGTAACTAGTTTTCAGTGAATTTGTTATTTTACTGCTTTAGTCACAGGACTCTTGTAAATCTGTGTCTGTGGCCTCAGCACTTTTCTTTCCAGTAGATTGTTATTGTGTACGCCACTGTGACACAAATGGTTTAAGTCCAGTCATTTTGTATATGTGTATATGAATGTGTTCTTATATACAATTTATGTGTATTTCCCTGTGTTTCTGTGTAAATGTCTCTTGTTTGTGTGTGTATGTTTATGTGTGTGTGTGTGTGTATGAGCAGCATCTACAGGAGGGCAGGAAGGCCCAGCAGCATTTGGATCATTGCTGGAAACAGATGGACAATGTGAGTAAGGAGGAAGGGAGGAGGAGGAGGGATGGAGAGAAAGAATATTAAGTGTTCAGTGTAAATATTCTGTGTTAGGAACAGCCAGCTGTACTCATCTCATACTTGTTTGCACCAGGAATGCAAGAAATGCAAACAAAGGTAACTGTAGGACAAATGGAGATAATTCCCCATATGCCATTATTTAGTGAAGAGACAAATATGTCTTTTCTGGAACTATGCTTTTAAATTATATCAAAATTAGTGCCATAGGCTCTTCTCCACTGTTCTGTCCAAATTAAGAGAAAGTACAATGTGAGAATGTTTGTTTCTGACTGTGAAAAGACAGCAGTGACCTTTTCGTCTTGTTGGCAAACTTCCCAGTCTATGGGGACCATGGACAGGGGCCAGGACCAGGAAACGCACACACACACAGAGGCCTGAGTGTACACCAGCCCCTCCCAAATCAATGCAAAGCCAAGGCCCATGTGCCACATTTGGCCCTCCTAAAAAGCTCCAGGGAGAGATTCCATTTGTTCACTTCTGAGGTCATTTAATTGCATTTGCTGTGTTATTCTATAACAATCTGCTCATTACAAGACTTATATTTAACCACCACAATTCCATAAGAGCTAAAAAGCTAATTACTGCTTGTTAAATTTATAAATAATGCATGTCCAGTCACATTTTTTGGCCTGTAGCCCATTATTCGAGTTACTTTCCTCTGGCACATGTGATGGAGAGTGTTTCAGTGTGTGGTCTGCAGCATGACTTTAATAGTGACTACTTGGTGACTGGACTGTAATGGCTCAGCTATTCGCTGTGTTTCCTTCACTACTAATGCGACCCAGATGGGCTGGCAGGAAGTAAACTATCTCTCTCTGCCTGATTCATCTCCCTCTCTCCCTCTTCGGCTTTTTTTTTTTTTTTTTAAAAACTCCCATTCACATTTTTTTAGTTTTATTCACTGAAGACTCTGTGACAGGAAATAGAGGCGGTGCATTTTAATGAAGAAGTTCTACAGAATATGGGTTTGTGTTTCTTAATATCTTTAACATTGTGACATCTTTGTTTTTCTGTCTTTGTTTCTGTTTTTTTTAGAGTAAAAAGAAGTTTGAGAGAGAGTGCAGAGAAGCAGAGAAATCCCAGATCACCTACGATCGGTTAGATAATGACATCAACGCCACCAAATCAGAGGTGGAGAAGGTAGGACGCTCCCACCTGCGACACAACTGCTGTAAAATAATTTGTTCCTCTTTGAGCCAGCTTCTCCTTTCTTTTATTATCAGTGAAAACACCAGCATGTTTACTTTCAGTCTACAGTATAGAGGGCACATGACCGAAGACAGTAAATTATTGGACGAGCCGTAGCTAAATTCTTAACAGGGAATAAACACACAGTTCTTTCGTCTTTTGACATTGAAATTTCAGCAATTCAATAACTTCATCGCACTGCCCTGATACCTAGTTTGTTTTTCTTAAAGTTGTATAATTGATGCCTATGAAATTATACTGTAGCTCCCTTTTCCCTCCACACTTACTGTATAATTAGACTAGGTGGATTAAGTTAAAGCTTGAAGGAAAATAAACCTTTTCCAAATAGAGGTTAAAGCACAGCCCACTAAGCCTTGTTTTTAGATGAGGTACTGTCTAAAAACTGAACAGAACAGAATAACTATGGAAACTAGAAGAGCACTCAGAGAGCACAGAACTCCCCCAAGGCCGAATGCCCCATCTCGCAATGTTAACAAAAGTGAAGAACAATTCGGATCCGCTCCTAAATTGAATGGGTTCTTCTTTGGCCCACACCACACCCTTCCACCAAGATTCATGAAAATCGGGCCAGTAGTTTTTCCGTAATAAGAGGGGATGTATTAGAAAAGCTCATATTAAAGTTTGTAGTTTTAGGTTTGTAAATCTTTTATTTTATTAATAGTGTTCAGGGCAGTAGAGATCTGTAACATTAAGTGTATGTGGGGTTAAACCCATGTGATATCTATTAAAACTAGGGCAGTCAGTCAATTAAAATAGTTAATCGTGATTAATCGCACATTTCTTATCTGTTCAAAATGTAACTGAAAGGGAGATTTGTCAAGTATTCAATACTCTTATCAATATGGGAGTGGGCAAATATGCTTGCTTTATGCAAATGTATGTATATATTCATTATTGGAGATCAATCAGGCTTCAGCTAATGTGGTTCTCATGTTTGAGTTTGTGTTATCGTTCAGGCCAAAGCCCAGTTCTACCTGCGCACTCACATGGCCGATGAGAGTAAGAACGAGTACGCCGCTCAGCTGCAGAACTTCAACGCGGAGCAGTGGAAACATTTTAACAACGCCATACCACACATCTTCAAGGTAAAGCACACATGTTGTCACTGTAGCTTTGCAATCCATGCTTGATGTGAGTTTATCGTCTTGTAGGGATTTGAATTACAGTCTTAACTAAAACTGTATCTATTTTTTCCTGACTTTCGGTTGAATCACAATTCCTTTCAGTGAACAAAATTGAGTAAATGTTCAACAATATGCGATACTGTTCTTTTTCTTACAAAACCGGAATAACATACAGCAGAATTGCCTTTTAAATCAAGTTTTTACTGTGATGCTAAAAAACAAAAGAGACTGTTTCTTTGTCTTTGTTGCATATTGTTGCACCAGCAGCACAAAAACTTCCACTTTTTACCTACTGTTTCTCCTATTTTTAATGTTTGGAACTAGCTTGTCACTTACACAAACTTCCTCACTAAAAACTGTCATGTTTAGAGAAAGTGTCATGCCATGCGTAAGTGCCCCATTAAAAGTTTAACTTAGCAGCTTGTCTCATGTAAACCATTACTAATATACTGACTGGGTATCAGTGCTACTAACTCTTGACAGGTTGTTTACTGCTAAGAGGCTCGCAGAAGTGTCAGTACGAGCACTTTGTTAAAAGTGTTTATTCCATCGTCTCTGCTCTGTGTTACAGAATCTGCAGGACATGGACGAACGTCGGACGGTGAAGCTCGGAGAGACGTACCGGTGCTTTGCTGAGGCAGAACGGAGAGTCATTCCTATCATCTCCAAATGTCTAGAAGGAATGGTTTCTGCTGCAAAAGCTGTCGATATGCGAAGGGTATGTAGTAGAGTGGAGGACGGAAGTAAGAAAGAAGAGAAAAAACAGTTAGAAAGAAAACTTTTCTGAAGGAATAAGCTGTTACTTAACATACCGTAGGGTAGGGATAGAGAGAGGGAAGAGGAGAACTTATTTTTACTTGCTTGGTCTCTTCCCTCTATTTTTGTCTCCCACCACTCATCTGTTTCCATCCTCTCATCTTCCCAGGATTCAGGCATCGTCGTGGAGTCGTTCAAGTCGGGCTTTGAACCTCCAGGCGACTTCCCCTTCGAAGACTTTAGTCAAAATCTGAGCAGAACGGGTTCAGATGGGACCATTAGCAACACACCCAAAGGAGACCGAGACCGAGACCGAGAGAGAGACGGGGCCCCGGGGCCACGATCTGACCCCAAACACCCTATGAGCAGAACCAAGAACAAGCTGTGGCTGTTTGGGAAGAAACCAAAGGTACGAGGAGTGGAGGGTGCTTGTTGTGTTTGTGATGTTGCATTTTTATCTAATGAAGCAGAAGTGCCAGAAAATAGACTATAAAAAAATTTACAACAACATTATGTCATAGTCGTGTCTCAATAAATATGTCAAAGTTCAAAAAAATGTTTCAACTAAAATCAGAAAAATAATAATAAATAGGAATGATTTGAGTGGTTGTCGGTGAAGATTTATCAAATTGAGCATCATCACTTCATACTAGTGAAGTGATTTGCCATATTCCACTTTGTTTATAAATACAATTATTTTCAAGAAGAGATTGTGAAACAGAGGAAACTCCTTTGGAAACGTAATTTTTAATGATATAACTGAAGATATGAGACAAAACAGGAAAAACAAATCATTTTCTTACAACTGTGTTTATATAAAGTTTATATAAAGTGCCTTCAGAATTTTAAAATTATTTGTTTCTATAAAGAACAAGGACTGAGTGTTTATTAACGCTGCTGGTTGTCAATTCACTGTTCAGTAATGTCATTTGAGAAAGCACTGTGCGACTCATTATAGTTAATGCTCCAGTTATTATCCCCAACCCTGCAGCTGAACACCAGCTTTATTAGTCATATCCTGAACACTCATGATTTTATGACTTTCTCTCGCTCCTTAGCTGTGTTCTCAGCTTGTCTCGAGTTGTCGGTTTTTGTCACCTTTCCAGTGTTTGAAAAAACACTGTCGAACCTTTTCTCCAATACGCTCCTTGGACCTTGGCCCTCTCCATAAAGACCACGTCGGTCAATCATTAACTCTGCTGTTGGTTTTTTGTTAGCGTCATCAGCTGCCTCACAGTATCAGCAACCTGTGTGATGGATAGGGTGTGTGTTTGTGTATATGGGTCACTTTAATTGTTTAACACACGGTGCCCTAAATTTTCAAAGGCGTGTCCCTTACAAGTAGAAAAAATGTGGCTTCAAATCTCAAGTATTTCTCTCTAACATTAAGTATTCACGACTAAATAAGTAACAAAGTAAAAAAAAAAAAGACATTTTATTTATTTGTATTTATTCAAATATTGCTGAATGCTGATTGGTGGTGGAAGTACATGACATCACTTTATTTCAATGGATCCCCGCCTACTTCAAACCAATGAAAACAGCACAGAGAAAAAAATAAATATATCAATATCTCAGGTAAAATAACTTAAACTGTTCTAACTTTGGCAGAAAATACTGTGCTCATGTTGGATCCCGTCACTCATACTAAGATGCTGATTGAGAAAATCAGTTTTCTGAGCCTTTAACGAATTCTCTGTTGGTCTCGGACTTCCTGTTGGTTCCCAGCACACGTGAATGGCATGAAATAATTTACTGATATGGCTCTTTGAAACAGGTTTATTGCCAAGTAGGTTTTAAGTAAATACCAGAAAAAGAATCATACATTTAAAAAAGAAATTTACAATATAAAAAATATTTAAAAATATATAAAAAATAAGTGAAATATGTCTGAAATGAAAAGAGCTGAAAAAGTGTTTAAAGCAAATAGGATGGAATGTGCAAAATATTCACCGCTCCATTTGGACTGAATGGATGAAATTCTGATCACACAAAAGAGTCATTTTTTTCACTGTTTTACAGCAGTTTATTTTGTAGTAATTGTGAATCCGTAAAAAGTATTTTTTGGGCCAATGTGTGTGCCACATGATCCTGCAATACCGACTGTGGCCACTACGCCAACACCACCTCACAGCCTATTGCTCTCCTGGGGGGAACAATAGGAACAATATTTAAAAAGCTAGAAAGAGTCAGTTTAGAATTCATCAAAGGAAAAGTCACACGCGAGTCACGCTTATGACTCTCTCATGACTTGGTATGAATAATATCAGTGTAAACCTGAATGCTTTGATGATGAAGAATGTGTCATCCTGACCTCTGTCTTTGTCCCTCCCTTCCTGCTCCCCACCAGACCCCTTCCTCTTCTCCTCCTCCACCCCCTTCCTCCTCCTCCTCCTCCTCCTCCTCCTCCCGTCCCCGGTCCACTTCCCACATTTTTCCCCCATCCCGGTTCAGCACTGACTTAGTGAGTCACTATCTGTCTGAGATAAAGACTTCAGTACCCAGAATCCCCCAGAATTTGAGGGGCCTGAGGAGAGGGGTGAGACAGGAAGTAGCGTTGTAGTGTGTTTGATTGACAGGTTGATGTGATTTTTGTTTGCTTTTTAAATTTCTTCTACAGGCTGTCTGCAGTTTCATTTTAATCTTAAACCCAGTTTTTAGATGTCTGTTTTCTCTCATAGGTCTGATTTGATTTAAATTTTCAAAGTTTAACTTTTAATTTTAACTCTATGAAACTTGCAGACACCATGTTGTGTTTCTCTCATTCATTTCTTTTTTCATTTCTTGGGTTGTTTCTCTTTCTCCCATTCCCTTTCTTATTCCCTCTATTTCTTTTGTTTTTGTGTGATTCCTTCTCTCCTTTCATTTATGAGACAGATTTTTGCTCCAATCACAACATGGAGGATCCTTGGTGATAGATGGTGTGTGTGCGTGTGTGTGCGTGTGTGTTTTGTGAGGGATTTGGAGGGGTTTTATCATTGTATTGGAAAAAAAAGTGTTTCCAACTTCAGGTGTGTTGCTGTGATGTTGGCCCGAGTTTGCAGTGATCTCTTAATGTGTGTGTTGGAGTGGCTCTGCTAACAGTGTCAGTGTGCTCTGAAGCAGAGCGTTCTGCTTTCAGACAGTTTAACTAACTTGTGAATAACACCCGGCTTCAGCGCCAAGCCAACGCTGTGATTGGCTCCTGCTCCCGTCAGCTCTTTTCAGGACCATCTGTGATTGGCTGCTTTTGAATGTGGTTAAAGTGGCCGTAAGACAGACAGGCGGACAAACTGGGCGGCTGACCGTCGGTGTGACTACATACATGACTGCTTATTGAATATTATCTAATCTAGAAAGATGTATTCCAGACAGGCAAGAGGATTTTATATATTTAGTAGGAAATTGTTATTTAATAGGAGGTAACATTTAATTTTACAGGTCTGCCAATTTCATGCTAATTAGGTGATAATTAGCTAATTCATTATTAATTATATTCCCAATAGCTGGTAATTTATTTAATACATTTTAAGGAAAAGAATACAAAGTTAATTGATATGCTTTATTTCCATGTTGGCTGATAAATAGATAATAATTAGCAAATATCTTCTTTTGAAATTTCTTTAAAACACTCCCTGAATCATTACATTAGCTACCAGGCTACATTTGTGTAGACAATAAGTCACCTAGTGGTGAGATTTGTGCCTGATCAGAAGTGTCTTCTATTAGTTTTGTTGTTCCACCTCCGATGAAGAGCAGTGCACAGCCGCTTCTCAAGACTAAGGGCCCTATTCTAATGATTATATGCTGTATTAGCAAATCATTATTGAATCATGTTTATAATAAAGTAATTTTGGATACATTTTGAGGTAAATATTGGAGTAATTTGGCAGTAATTTCAAAGAAATTTCAAATAAGTTACTTGCTAATTATCACCAAATTACCATGAAATTTGTGGACCTGTAAAATAAAGTTTTACCTTATAGGAATATACCAGAATGCATTTTTTTCCTCCTAATTTGCTTGAAGGAATATTTTTTTCATTATTTAACCAACAAAAATCAATCACAATTTTACTTTCATGAAAAGCCTCTTAGTTATTGAAATTTTTTTGTAATTTTTCCACCAAAGAGATTAAATATATAAATAAATTCTGCCTCCCTGGTTGCTGATGAAAGCAGGAAATAAAACTAGAAGTGAAGCATTGCACACCAGCAGGGTAGTATTAATATACAATGGTTCACTGTTATTTACTAAACATGAACTATTGAAGAATATGCACACTAGCTTCCTGGTGTACAATGACTCGATTCTGATTATGTCATGGAGTTTCACCTTCTGGAAACACTGGGAACAGGTATCGATCTGACTGGTTTCCATGCTGACCAACTGGCTTGTTGGTGGCTGTGTGACATACTGACAACTAACCAGCATCCCATGTTGTTTGTCTCTTTTTTTACTGTAATGGTTAATGCGTCTCAGTGGTCAGTCAAGATGGTAAGTGTGTGTGAGTGTGTAAATAGAGTAGTTATAAGAAAAGCCATCAGTGTAGGTGCTGGTGCATGTAGCCTCCCATAGTAAATAAAACCAGTAGTTTCTCCTCTCTTATAGTAGTTAAAACAGATTCCCTTCCTTCAGATATAATATTCTTTTCACCTACTAAAGCTGCATTACACCCACATAAATACAATTTATTATATGTTTGTTTATTATATACATTTATATAACTTCAGAAGCAAAATTGTTGTTATTAGAAAGCCACAAGGAAAAAAACCCAAAGCTTTTGAATACTTTAAATTAGTTTGAATACCTGAATACCTAACCTAGCAAACAAGTATCCGAATATCCAAATACTAATTATTTAGCCCCAGTTATTTGGATTTTTCCTACATATCCGTTTGTTTTCAAAGTCACAAATTAACTTTCAACCTCAACATGTCTTGAGATGTTTGGTGCATCAGTCAGTTTTAATGTTTGACATATTGAGATCTATTTTTTTCAGTTGAGCATTTGATAACAAGGTGATCATCTGCATTTTATTAGCTATTCTTTAATTTAAGCTACATGCTGATTTACATGCTGTCTCCTTCTCTGGAAAGTGTGTTAAGTGGAGGCTGCTGGGCTGTCTGTTTTTCCGGGATGGATCCTCCACATTACTGACTACATTCTAAGTTGGTATATAGTTTAAGATATGTGTTTGCTTTTTGACCACCAGGCCCCATCTCTGGAGGATTTCAGCCACTTACCCCCCGAGCAGAGGAGGAAGAGGCTGCAGCAGAGGATCGACGAACTCAGCAAAGAGCTCCAGAAAGAGATGGATCAGAGGTAAGGCCTCCCCCAGGCCAAATCATCAACACACATCCAGAAAAATCAAGAACAATAAGCCCATGTTCTCATGTTGTTCATTTATAACCTCATTATCACTAGTACATCCCATCAACTCCAGTGCATGTTTGTTGTGTGTCTTTCAGAGATGCGCTGAACAAGATGAAGGACGTGTATGAGAAGAATCCACAGATGGGAGACCCCAACAGCCTGCAGCCCAAAATATCAGAGACCATATGTAACATGGAGAAGCTGCGCTCGGAAATCCACAGAAACGAGGTAAGAAAGGGAGAAGAATTGGATTTAAATAGAGACAAAAATACCTGACTGTAAAACCCAAGAAAGAGGTGGAAGGTAAGAAAAGAAGGATAAGTATTGGATAGCGGGTGATAGCCCCATCTCCTGGTCAACTATGCCAAGAGCTGCTCTGTGTGGATGATGGTGGTGTCGATCAGAATATACTACTCTTGATATTAACATAAGTCTCCCTCTCCCTCTCCCTCTCCCTCTCTACCTCTCCACCTCTCCCTCTCTACCTCTCCCTCTCCCTCTCTGTCGACAGACTTGGTTATCTGAGGTGGAGGGAAAGCAGAGCTCCCGAGGAGACAGAAGACACAGCGCTGACAACCACCATCACACTCCTCAAGGCAGAGAGAGGTAAACTTTATCATACTAAATATTGTCTCTGGGCACAAATGGGTTAACCCACATTCAAATGGACTTTACAGTTAAAAATATCCACAATAATACAAAGTTACCATCTTATTTTTTCATTCTGCTGTGATGTATTTGAATCATGCAAACGCAAAGCTCAGTCCAGCTGCCTGTTTCCCATCAGTCCTGAGGGCAGTTATACAGATGATACCAGTCAGGAGCATCACACACCTCAAGTCCGGTCAAGCAGCGGTCCTCCAAAGCCCGGACCACCCAACCCAGACCCGCACGAGTTTGATGACGAATTTGATGACGACGACCCGCTGCCCGTCATCGGACACTGCAAAGCGCTCTACTCCTTCGATGGTGAGGACAAAAAAAAAACTCCCTAGTTAACTATGTGAGGAAAGAACAGCCACATTTATGACAGCTGACAGCTATAATACAAAGCCAACTAAACTTTAGCTTAAAGGGTGTGTTAATAGGGTATGATGTAGACAGAATAAGAACATTAAAGGTGCAGTGTGTAGGATTTTGCGCCATCTAGTGGTGAGGTTGCAGATTGCATCCAACTGAAACTTTGCCCGTGTGCCAAGCGTGTAGGAGAACAACGGTGGCCGCCGCGGAAACACAAAAGGCCCTATCTAGAGCCAGTGTTTTGTTTGTCCGTTTCCGGACTACTGTAGAAACATGGCGGCCGGCTCCGTGAAGAGGATCCCCTCCCTATGCAGATATAAACAGCTCATTCTAAGGAAACAAAAAAACAACGATTATTATTTTCAGGTGATTATACACTAAAGAAAGCATACTTCCAAAAGATTCACCTAAATACTACACACTGTTCCTTTAAACAAACTATTGGTTTTTGGTTTTCTAAGCTAACTAGCCAGGTGGCTAACATGTCTGTAAAACCAATATTAATATTAGCATATTGCTACTTACTATGGCTACTATCTTCCAAATGCTAGCAACTGTGAAACTGTCTGACATTGAGACAGTGATGGTTACCTGTACAGACTCTGCAGGCTAGTTAGCTAACACCTTAGCATGATAGAAACACAGTCGGTTATCTTAGCTGTAACACGATCAGTCCCCAGATTGCCATGTTAAAAGTTGAAATATGCAATAAACTGTTAGAAACATTGTTGACGAGAGTAAAAAAAAAGTAGTTTGAGGGATCCAGAACTAATGTCACTATGGTTTGTTTGACTCTCAGGTCAGAACGAGGGGACACTGGTGATGGCAGAAGACGAGGTAACGCTTGTTTGGTAACTTTAATAATCTAGTTATCCAGAAACTCATTGCGTTCATTTAAAAAAAAAAAAAATTTCCCGCTGCAGGTGTTGTACATCATCGAGGAGGACAAAGGCGACGGCTGGACGAGGGCGAGGAAGCAGAGCGGAGAGGAGGGCTACGTCCCCACCTCCTACGTAGAAATCACCATGGAGAGAAACAGCAAAGGTGCTGTCACCTACATCTGAAGCTAACACTGTCCTCTCATCCTGTCTGTCGTCCTCTCCATCCTCCCTGCTTTCTGTTCCTCAAAATAACACTACAAAAGGAAAAAAAAAAAAGACTGCATCTCAACACCCGCATGGACATTCATCTGTTTTCTGATTTCCATCCCGTCTATCTGTCTTGTTTATCCCTCTAACCCTGTAACCATTCGTCCTCCTCTCATATCTGTGGGACTGGTGTTTCAGAGGTGAGTGTCTGAGCACAGAGACAAATAGGAAAAACTTATTTTATGGTGTTTGAGTGATTTCGTATGTTGTGTATGAGACCTGTGAGTGTGTGAGTGTGTGAGTGTGTGTGTATTAAAGATGTCTCTACTGCTGTTTTAAGCCTCATGCCGAGGCTACACCACTTCTTATCGATCAAAGTGTTTTAAGTTTTATGTAATATATTAGAAACAATTTATTTTTAAATATTTCTTTTTTAAACTGATTTTAAGCTCTTTGGATTCGTGTGTCGACATAATTCGAAGCTGTTATGATTTCATCTGTTTTTATTTTTGTCTGATTGCTCTGTGTGTGTGTGTGTGTGTGTGTGTGTGTGTGTGTGTGTGTGTGTGTGTGTGTGTGTGTGTGTGTGTGTGTGTGTGTGTGTGTGTGTGTGTGTGTGTGTGTGTGTGTTTTGTTTTTTGTGTGTTACCTGTGCCATCACACTAAAGGTGGAACTACACTTCCAGAGGTTTGGCCTGGTTTCAGCCTCGGTAGTATTTTATCATACAGTTACAGGAGTTTGGCTGATTTGGTCTTTTTGATATTGTCTGTCCTTTCAGAGCAGAGCTGGAGGTTTTAAAGGATTAGGCTGGTGTTATTCTTCATTTATATTTATTGTCAACAAATCCCATGAAAAAAGCAAAACCAACAATGTGTTAGTTTCTCGATACTTCATGAGTTTCCTACTCTGTCTGTGGCCCACTGGTTCCTACTGAAGACGGAAATCTTTAAAAACAGGTCACAGATAAATAGTTTCATTTTTAAAACAGCTGGTTGATGTAGTTTTTAAGCAAACATTAATAAAACTGTAGTAAATAGTCCATTTTTGGGGACTATTTTCAGTTGCAGCCAATACATTTTATATAAACTGTGACCTGCATTAGACCTTGAGGCAGCTGTCGGAGTGAGAACTTTTCTAGCAACTGCTGAACTGTATACTGTAAGTTGCAAGGCCAAAATAAGCAAATACAATCTAATTCTAATATAATATAATCATTTGAAACTAAATTTATTTAGGTATCATATTTAAACTCTAAATTCATCCAGATTAAGACGTTAATTATTTAGTCAGATGAGTGTTTTCCTCTGTGGAGTTAGTCATTGGCACATGACTCGTTCGACAGGTCTGCACCGCTCGTGAATTTTATTCAGGAGAAATTCCAATTATGAGAAAATTGATTCAACACATGCAGAACAAATCTGTTCGTTGTGCGTTTTTGCATGAAGTCCAATGTCGTCTTGTGACCCCAAATCACAGGTTAGGGCCTTTGTGTGGACACGAGTTGTGAACAGGTTTATCGGACTGTTTTATTTGAAAGATTTTTAAAGAAGTCAAAGTATCCAATATTTCATAAGGAAATACATAAATAAGATAAGTCAGAAAAATAAATATAGTTTTGTGTATCAGAAATATAAGTTATTCTTTCTTATCGCTTTTTTCATCTGGTGACCCCCTCAGAGTTTTCTTGGGAATTTTCCAGTGAGTATTTCTGGCAGCACAGAGGAATAAGAAATACACAGATACTACTTGTTAGTAGGATCAATCCATTGTTGGTTTTGTTTTTTTTTATGGTAAACTATAAGAATATATACATATATATCAACAGCCGTATTCTTTAATTCTAAATTTAGAAATTTCCAGTAAGGAGATAAAGTTAGGAGAGGTGTGCAATGTGAAAATGGTTTCATCACTTCAGTTTAATGAGCCTGTAAGAATAATTCTTATAATTCTCTCTGACAAATCATGTATTTTACGTTATCTTGCACTCATAAACCGACTGTTCTTGGTCATTGTTTGAGTCACTGATTAAAAACCGCTCTGACCATTAGAGTTTCCGTTGGTATCCATGATATAGTGTAATCCTCTACTGTAGGTGTTTCACAGTAGCCGAACATCTCAATATAATCATGTTTGGAGAGTTATTGTTGCAGCCGACGGCTTGTAGTACAATCCTGGCACCCAATACAGAGAACAGCTAAGTTGAAGGTGTTGCTGCCATTTCTTTGTTGGCATTATCATGTAATCAGTTCTTACACAATTACTGGTAAAATGTGTTTTAAAGGGGAGGCACAATAATAACTTTTTGTTCTTCCCCTTTTCCACTCTGTGAATCTCCTCCAATTAATCCTTCTATCTGTCCTTCATCCTATACTTTTTCCTCCATCTTTCTCTCTTTTGATTCCCTGTCTTCTTTATTTGTCTTCTTCCTTCCTTCCTTCCTATTTGTTCTTGCTTTCTGTCCTCTCTCCTCCCGTCTGTTTATCTATTTACCTTCTTGTTAATTGTTCCCACCCTGATGGGAAGTCTACCCTTTTTAAAAATTGTCATTCTCTCCGTATGAACAGTTTTCTTCTGTTAAAAACACAACCCTCCTTCTCAAACCCTCAATCATGTTTGTGTGTTAGTGTGTGAGAGATAACTGCAGCACCTGGTGTGTCTCGTAGTAACTCACTCTCTCCTCTATGTGACTGCAGGTTCCTGAGGGCTGCAGGGTGGCCGGGCCATTTGATTGGCTGGTGGAGGGCTCACGCTGATTGCTGATTATTGGTGGTGGTGGTGGTGGTGGTGGTGGTGGGGTGACCCAAGAAAGAGAGAGTAATGAGGGGAAAGAGAGAGGTAGAGAGGGAAAGAGCGATGAAATGTAAGACAGGTTTGCATGTGTGCATGCTCACATATCCATAATCAGCAAAGCATTCTGGGTAACTAGATGAAGAAGGGAGGGCCATAACCAGAAGAGTAGATGACCTTAAGTGGCGGCCGCTAGAAAAGTCCCACCTTGACCTGCAGGAGTTTCTAAACTTTTTTTTTTCGACAAGCTGCAAAAGTTTGACATGGAAGATGAAGCCACTGCAAGACTACCGTTGAAATAGAGAGGCGAAGTCCCGCCGCTTCCAGTGGACCACCATGGGACTTTATTTTGGAAAAAATATGAACGGTAGTCAACGGCGAGAGACACTGTTCAAATTGCACCATGAATCACACGTTTGTCAATTTAAAAGATAATTTTGCAAGTCAATAAAGTGGCAGTTTGTTGTAAAACTGTATCTATATACGCAATTAGAAAGACTACACACCCAAAAGTGGCGTAGTGACGTCTCTCTCTCTCTCTCTCTCTCTCTCTCTCTCTCTCTCTCTCTCTCTCTCTCTCTCTCTCTGAATCTACGATGCCTGTGTGTTTCCTACTTGGATGAACTCACACCAGCAACGGGTCTGACTCGTTCTTTCTCTTTCCGGCTGATAAAAACACCAGGAGTAGCTGGATAAAACACATCAGGTAAGATGACGTTTAATTTGTGCAAGGAACATAGCTACGTTGGCTAGCTAGTTGTGATGGTGACGTATATTGTGCGAGACAAGAGATGTAGTTCACTGAGCGGTTTCACACAAAACTAAATGATACTACGACAAATCTACGACGAACTGTGACTTTCTTGACTTGCAAAATTATCCATTAAATGTAAAAACATCATATGTGTGATTCATGGCGTAATGTAAATGGGATCAAAAAAAATAATTGTCTCTCTCCGTTGACTAACGTTCATATTTTTTTCCGAAATAAGGTCCCATGCGGTCCACCGGAAGAGGCGTGACTTCTCTTCTCTATAAACAGAAGCACCAACTCGTTGCTTCCTTGTCTTTAAGGGTCTTGAAAGATGGGACTTCTGTGAGCGTTACACATTTTTAACAGCCTTTTTTAGGAGCAAATCCAGTCACATCGGGGGAAAAAACCTGCTGATGTTCTGCTCTCTTTGACAGGAAATAGAAAGCACCTACTGTGACCTCACTAATTGGGGTGTGGCTACGGGTACTTGAGAGTTTCAGCTCACGGAGAGCAGTACAACAGCACGGTTTCCTCTGTGGATTTATCCTTTAATGACCGACAGGAGCATCTCCACACCTCACTGATTCACTGTCTGCTTTGTGCTTTAACAGGATAGTTTTCCTTTTATGAATTAAATACGTCTCCTCTGTAGGTGTTTCTGATAACACTTCATTTTACAGGTCTGCAAATTTCATGGTAATTAGGTGATAATTAGCAAGTATCCTATTTGAAATTTATTTGGAATTACTGCCAAATTACCCCAATATTTACCTAAAAAAACTATAGAAAATTACTTTATTATAAACATTATTTAATAATTATATTCTGCTATTTCCCAATAGCTGGTAATTTATTTAAAATAAATAAATCAGACTGCCAACATGTGAACTGTATCCCAAAAATTCTAGTCCAGCAAAATCTTTTGAAACTCAGACTGTCGGGGTTTGTCACCTTTTTAAAGGGTCAGTTATGCTTTACAGTATTTGCTGCCACTAACAATGTCAGTGCTGCACTCATCCCTGTCATCATCATCATCATCTGTGCTCTGTTGGTGATGTCTGCCTGCCTGCCTGCCTGCCTGAGCCACTCTGCTCCTCATGCCTGCCTTCACCCTCATACAGTCGCATGTACAGTATGTTAACGTGTCTCAAACATGATCCAGCAGTTTCATCTGTGACTTTAACTGCAACTTTACAAGTGTGTGTGTGTGTGTGTGTGCAACTTTGGCTGAGTTGTGTGTTGAATGCTGCGTCATCCTGATGTTTTAATGGAAGTCCAGCATGCGTATGATTTTATTTTTGTGCGTTTAATGTTACTCATTAGGCAGATAGCAGGACTATCAGGTGTATACAGGACCTCTCTTTCTGTCTTTTCCCACCTTTCCTCTCCTTCTCCTCCTGGGTTGTAATACCACCAGTCGACCAGCAGATGGGAGCATTCACTTTGTCAAACCACAGCTCAGCTCGAGCCGGACTGAGCTGCTTTTAATATCACCAAACATAAAGAGGAGCTCCGGTGTCTTTGCAGTGAGACTCTGCCTTAAAACCTCACGTCGTTTTACCGTGGAGGGATTATTCCACGTGTGCTCTTCTGCCTGACTACATCTCCCTTCAGTCACCTGGGCTCAGCCTTGCCTCCTGGGACTCTCAACTGCATCGCCATAAAAAAAAAAAGAAGTTTTTTCCCATTTTAATCAGTTTGTATTTGTGAATGTGACGACACACGCATGTATCACATGTACGCACGTGTACGGAAGGCCAAACAGGCCAAAAAAACATGTCGAATTTTTGCCGCGTTTGTCTCTCCGTACACATTATTATGTAAATGTGTGTACATGTACCCGTGTTACATGCGTTCCGTTACCGTTGAATGATTTGTACATATTAACATCTTTTTATGTCATGCTGAATGTGTTTCCATGGTGATTGTTTTTAGGTTTTGTTTGATTGACACCCTTCATGAGCGACAACAAGGTTTGAATTGAACCGATGCACTTTGCCCTGAAGTACTACAGCATTTGAATCTGATTAAATGAACGAGTTAATGAGTGAATGGATGAATGAAGGTCTGTGCTGTCTGCTGAGAGAGGTGTGAACTTTATGAATGACCACTGTGCAGCAGCGAGAAACACAAAATGGCTCTAGTAATATTCTCTTCACGACGGTTTTTATACTTTTTTTACTCTACGACCAACTTTTATTTTGCATGATTTTCTAGATTCTTCGAATTCATTCGTCTCTCTGGTGATTGTTTTTTTTAACCATTCACTGTACGTCATCAACAGACCAACAAAACTACACACACTGAAGTAAAGTTTGACTTCCTTTTGATGCTATTTAAGACAGAAGCGCCACTAATGATTTGGCTGCTTGTCGATCTAAACAGCAGGTGACGGCGCCTCAGTTGTGTTTCTTCGATGAAGCTGTGAAATGTACAGAATGATGCTGTCGGCGTTGGTACTTGAATTTCGGTCACGCTTCTCCCACATTTTACTCTCCGACCTGCATGTGATCATTTTGCATTGGAGGAATAATTTGACATTGAGATAAATTTGCTTTGCGTAACTTGACTTTTCTACACTGTACGGATTAAACAAACGGCACACAGACTATGTTACCTTCGATCAGAGCGAGGCTAGCTGTTTCCCCCCGTTTCCACTCATTATGCTAAGCTAAGCTAACCCGCTGCCGGCTGTAGCTTCAGATTTACCGTACAGATACGAGAGCAGCGTCGATTTTCTCGTCTAACTCTCCGCAAGAAAGTGAAAAAGTGTGTTTCCCCAAAAACTATTTTTTTTTAGGATTCCCTTCCTTAATTTTCTTGGGGATGCAAAAACGCGCAAATGAAAGTAACCATTTTCTGCAGTCTTTACGACGATGCCTTGCAAACCTCGTACACAGATCCATCAGTGCTTTTTGTTTTTGTGTACACATCTGATATTAGCTACAGCTGCTGGCCTGCTTGTGATGTGTGCAGTCACGTGTTGCATATTAGATTTGTTGTTGCAGTGGTAACGCAGTCACACTGTTCAATCCAGTTTTAAAGCAATTAGCGCTGCAACTAATTGTTTTTCATTATTGATTTTATTATGTTTGATCGTTTAATCTGTAAAATGTAATAAAAATAGTGAATAATACCTATCGAAAGTTTTAACAGCCCAAAGCGATGTCTTCCAATGTTGTTCAGCAAACAGTCCACAACCCAAAGATAATCAATTAACGATATCAAACAGAGAAAAGGCTGCAAATTTAAGAGAACTTTTGTTTGCTATATGGTTTTAGCACTAAAACCAGTACGTTGTTTGTAATTGTAAATGTGCGCTCAAATACGTAATGGAGATGATAATCCTCTGATGAATGCAGCGACCACAGTTTCCTGCTGAATTAGTGTTGATGTTGCTGTGAGGATTCTTGCAGGACATTTTTACTAACTCTTAAACAGATGGTACGCTCCAAAATGTTTTAATTTTCTTCTTAAAAGTCCGTCTTTAGGTTGGCTCATTAGGCATGTTTGGAGTGTACTGTCCCTTTAATCAAAGAATACATGATGTCAGTAGGAATGCAGCAAAAGTCCCATTTACGATTACATTTTTATAACATTAATATACATATAAAAACTGTGAGCTGAGTATTATAATAGCCACTGAATATTATAATAATATAATTCTGAATATTATGCAAAAATACGTAATAACAAAAGCAGCTTTGAGATGTTAATGATAAAAGTTCTTCTCCTTACTGCCAAGCTACTGTGAGCGTGGTGCCGTTTACCACCCAGAAAAAAAAAAAAAACATTCATCATGTTTGTCCTGTGGAAACTTTGTACAGATTCTCTCAGCAGCGTGTTTTTTTTTTTTTCTTTATCAGAATCAACATCCAATCACTCAATCAATAAATAAAAACAGCAGCAGGTGCAGCGTGATTCTGCAGGATATTAACTTAACATCCATGTAAATGTGTGTTTTTACCATGTTGTATGTGTTGTAATAACCAATGGCAGTACTTCTCTTTCCATATTGTTGTGCACATCTTTTTACTTTGAATGTTGTCAGACACTTTGTGAACAAAATTTCTTTTTCTTCTTCCAAGATATTGTTCTAATAAAAAGAAAAAAGCAGCAATGAAAAAATGGATTTGTTTTCTGTGACATTTTTTATCAGCGCGGGAAGCAGAAGTGATGACATTAAATTCAGCTGTGACTCCTGAATCTGCCAGATGGGACCTGTGAGAGATCTTTAGTTTACTACTATGTGTACTACTCTGACGTAAAAATACAGTCAACATCTGGCAGAAGTAAAGTACGTTAGTCTACTGCATTAATCATAACAGCTAGAACACAAAGCCTGCAAACGTGTCATCAAGTTTTCAACCAACACGTGTATTCATTCAGCCAGTTGACCTCCGCTAATCGCACATCATATTTATTAAATCATAATAATAATAATATAAACATATTAAAATCATCATCTTTTTTTTACAGTCAGTCTTCTACAGAAAATATGTACAGTCTATTATTAACATGCTAATATTTCAAATATGTACAACTTTAGTCTCACATGTTAACTTCTGTCATTTTTAATCATTTCATTCATGTTTATGCAGAAACAAAAATATTGTCATCTGGAAAAAAAGATGCTGCTACAGCTCAGATCTTCTGCTCCTATAGTATGGAAATAAAGTAAAAAATATTTACTGTACATCTTTGTCATCTGATGATTTGAGAATAAACCCCTCACTATTAATATTAAATTAATTCTACTGTTTCTTGACTTTTTTTTCAGTGGTTTTGTATCAAAGGTCACAGAGATAACTTTTAAATACACATATTTCTATCTTGACAATATATACAGACGTTGCTTTTGTAGGTAAATTTCCTTCCTCCTTTTATAAAACTATTGTCTTAAGTTTGATTTTACCAGGAATAAATACAGAGTAGATTAACGTCTTTAAGGAGACATCCTTACATTTTACTTTTAATGTACTCGTCACAACATGTAGAGCTGTTTTTCTCCTTAACATAGAATTATGATCTCCATTAACTGGAATGTCAGAGTAAAAATAAAAATTAAAAATAAAATAAAAGTGCCTGATCAGGAAAAATTTCTAAACCAACGTCTCGCTTTAAGCTTCTCTTAATTTTTTTAAATTTGGCTGCGCCCAAACGGCACATTTCACCATTTATTTGGAGGATTTTTGTCACTAAAACATGGAGGAATTTAGTGACCAGTGTGGATGCTGCATCTCCTGATCTCAGCAATGGAAATAAGTGAGTAAAACAAAAATAATAACTCAGACTTTATCTGTATGTTTTAGATTCTGCCTGTATGTGTGTGTATTTTTACATGTGAGGTCTCGTAGTTGTGAGTCTGCGACCCGGTCTCACTCCCAACTCATCAAATACTGGCGATTGGTCAGCGCCAATGTGACGCACCGGGCTTTCAACTAACCCCAATGTAATCTCATGCGCGATGTAATTCGACGGTCGGATTAAGTGACGTAGTATTAATAACACGAGAGTCAGAGACGGGTCAAACAAACGCAAGACTTTCAATCAGGAGACCGCTGTTCATGTCCGGTGTGAAACTAAAAGTAACGTTGACTTATTTGGTTACGTCCCGTGAGTCGTTAGTCACGTGAGTCGCTAGTTAGTCAACATCAACCATGAGCGTTTCCTAAACCTAACTAAGTGGTTGTGTTGCCTAAACCTAACTTCCTGTGAAAACGGAGGTTTATTTTGAAAGGACACTATGCATGTAACGAGCGTAGATTGACACGCCGTCCCTGACACGTCCAAAAGTAATGCAAGAGGGGTACCACGTGCATCCGTCTCTGATGTCCAAGCGGCGGTGTTTGATGAGTTGGGAGTGAGAATGTGCTGTGAATTGTGGGTGATGTGTAGTCTAAACAAACTGAAGTTGCAGGTTTATGATGAATGATTAAAAACAGCAAAGTCTGGAACCAAACTGGCGTTAGTCTGGAGCAATAAGACGACTGAACAGCTGCTGGATTATTGACAGCGTCATGTTCAGCTGCAGGAGAGTGTCTGTGTCTGTGTCTCTGTGTGTGAGTGAAGTCCTCTTCCTCAGAATAACAGCAGGTCAACTTTCTGCCTCGTTCCACTTTATTTCTCTTCCTCTCTTCGTCACAGCTGGTTTCTGATCCAGCTGATGCTCTACTGAAGGCCAAAGTGCGTCCCCAATGTGAGTTGTTGCTCAGGTGAAGTCAGATTAGGGTTTGCGTTTTGAGCGGGGGCTCCAGTTTCCGTGACAACGCAGTGAGGATGAGGTTGAATTTGTTGTAGCGATCTGATTGGTTGACAGAAGCTCCGCGGCTTCCCCACAGCAGCCGCAGCTGAAAGTCCGTTTTAAACACCTCCAGCAGGTCTTCATCGCACGGGAACCCTGAAGACAGAAACTTATTATTGACATCTTCTCTTTCTGCTATTTAATTTACAAAAATACATCTTTGTGTGTGTAACTTTGTTTTGTAGTTTTCTTGTTTTTACCTTGTAAGAGCTTCTGCGCGTTGGCCGTGTAGCTGTGTGCGTTGTGTGCGACGTTGCGTGCGGCCTCCAGGTGGCGCAGCATGATGTCACAGCCCTGGTCGCTGGTCTCCCAGAGCTCCGCCCCTTCAGGTGTGATTGACGGACGCTCCATCAAAGTGAGGAGGGGCAGCAGGAGGGGGACGCAGACCACTGGAGGGGAGGCAGCTGCAGGAAGAGGAGGAAGAGGAGGATTTAAAATATGGCAGAAACATTTTTTGTCCTCTTGCGCAGGATTAAATTAGCCAGACAGAATTGAGATGATTCACTACCTCCTTCCTTTAATTTCTGACCAAAATACACATAAATTCCTGATGTCTGGTGTTAAACTTCACAACAAGTGCGTGAATGCAACTTCAGGGTCTTTTTTTTTTTGCAGATATTTGGCTGATTTTTCCTTTTATTGATTCGATGTTAGAGCTGTTTCAGACTCCCTGACAATCAGTAATACTCCTTGGATGAATATGTTGAAATGATGAGATGTGATTTCATCTGTATCTGTAGTATGTGTGAGTGTACGTTCAGTACCTGTGCCCTCATACAGGTTCTTGTAGAAAGGTTTGAGTGTTTTCTCGTAGCTGATGGCGGTCTGCGTGTAGTTCCTTCGTAGAGCCGTCCATGTTTCCTCCAAACGACTGATCTGTAGAGAACAACAACAACTCTAAGTGTCTCAAACTATCATCGTATCATTTTATTAACGCTACCAGAGATAATTAAACAGGCTGAAATGGTCAAATGAAGACACATGATTACAAATAGCAAACAAATGACACTTAAAATGTAGATTATTTATGGGAAAAACAAGTGAGACATTTCTGGCAGGTTATGATGGACAATTTCTGTGTGTTAGATATTGTGTGTGTTACCTGTGGCAGGTCCAGAGCTTTCATCAAAGCTGTGAAAGCAAACAGGTCGCCCACGGTGTCCTTCAGCTCCAACGCGACCAGGATGATGCGATTTAAGGTGGATGCCCGCTCGTCCACGCTGCCCGTACATCCCAGAATATCCACGGCAACGCCTATCGCCATGGTGTGGTGCCTAGGAGAGACGGAGGAGAGGTTGATTATCAACACCAGGCGACAGCGATGACTAATCTGATCTGACGGCCTCTGTGTTTGTTTATCAGACAGGAAGTGCAATGAATCAGCAGGTATGAATCACTACTGACGTCTTCTCAAATATTAGATTCAGCTTCAGTTAAACCAGTTGTTTCCAACCTTCTTGGACTGTAAACACCCTTAAAATAAAGACATTTTAGAGGTCTCAAGAGCTGAAAGAACCCAGTATCTCGCTAGGAAAAAAACAAAAAAGAATAAAAATGTCAGAGAATAAATTATTGAAGAAAGAAATATATATACGGTATGTTTCTTTCTTATTGCTTTAATAACTCTTGTGATCCTTGAGATTTGTCTTGATAGCCCTTAGGGAGAGACGTGTCGATCATCTCATCTAACTCTCCGCAAGAAAGTAATAGTAAGTAGTAGAAAGTAATTCCTAGAGATGTCGAACTATTCCTTTGCATGTTGAGTGTAAATTCTCTTTTTTATGGGGACTTGAACTTCCTGGATCTGTGATGCAACATTTGTGCTGTTGTGTGTGTGTGTGAGTGTATGATGTGTACCTTTCCATCAGGTCCAGTCTCAGCTGTTGACCGTGAGGCAGCGTCACCAGCTCCAGACCGGAGGCCACGCCCATCTGACCTTTAACCTCTGGAGTCACTCCGACTATCCTCGCAACCTGGAGGGAAAAAAGGTTTACAATCGTTTTATCTTCCTCACTTATTCTGTCTATTCTATTTATAGTGTATGTGTGTGTGTGTGTGTGTGTGTGTACCTGGCAGTCAGCCATCAGCAGGTGTCTGGCGATGCTCTGGTGATTGTGGTTGAGCAGCAGCTCCTTCGCTCTCTTCAGGACCACCATCTCCAGCGGTTTGTTCTCTGACGGAAGAAGTCGAGATCCGAACTCTGCCGGCCGGAACGTCGACTCCGTCTCTTCGACCGGCCGCTGGAAACTGCTCCTCTTCTCTTCCTCCTCCCTCCCTGCATCCTCCTCCTCTTCCTCACTGGTGTTTTCTAAGGCAGCGATGGCATGATGGTAGGAGCTCCTGTCCAGCCCTCTCCTCCCTCCCGCCTCCTTCTCGTCCCCCTCCTCCTCCTCTCTCCCTCCCTCCCCCTCTCTCCTCAGCCTCTCCACGTAGCTGCTGAGCGGATGCTGAAGCTCGAGGTCCGTGATGGGGTTACGGGGATTTGATCCATCCCACTCCAGCGGGCTGCGGGACCTCAGGTCCGCAGGGCTCGGCTGCAGCCGCTCAGTCCATCCTGAATCTGAATACTGAACCAGTTCATCGGGAGAAAGTCCAGAACTGGAGGAGCTGTAAGAGTCTGCAGGAAGCAGCTGATGGAGGAACTTCAGGGGTTTGACTGGAGGTACAGGGCCTGTGGTGGCTGTGGAAGAACAATCACTGTATTAATATTTGATATGACACATTAATAGATATGCTGAATCCCAGCTTCGCTTCTGGTTTGCAGCATCGCCCTATTACACGGCTACTTACTTAAGAATTCAACATTTTGACACAAAAACAGTCCTCCAGAGTTCGACATCAGAGCTGTGCCCATAGCAACGGTCTGTTATACATAGCAACGGTCTGTTATAAAGAAATTACAGACCGCAGAACGCCGTGATTGACCAATCAGAATCGAGTATTCAACACAGCCGTGTGATAAGTGCTCCCAGTAAAGCTCTGTGTGACATAATAAGTGCCCAGTAAAGAAAAACAGCAGAGAAAAACTGCAAAACTGTGAATGCATTTCATGAAGTTACCTCCACTCCTCCATGTAGAACCAAGAGTGTCCACAGAAGAGGAGTCCAGGGAAGGTGCAGTCAGCCTGGGGGAGGTGGAGGAGGAGTCCGTGAGGCTGGAGGAGCTGGAGGGGAGAACCAGCGGCTGGAGGCCGGGAGAGCGAGGCAGACGAGCCAGCGGCACCTTGCTGGGTTTGGGAGGCGGTTTGGGGCACAGCTGGCTGTCAGAGCCACGGATGGCCTGGCCTGTAAACACAGGAACAACGTGTTTCATCTCGGAACCAAATTGAATCAGTCAATGCAGTAATCCACTTTGTGTCTTTAAGACATTTCTTATCTCATTTCTGTGGCAGTGAACAATATAAGACCACAGTTTGTCTTTTATTTACTTTATTCACCAAAGTTGAATCAGAGAACCAAAGTATGCGTGAAAAATACATGAGGACGGGGTTTTTAATTTCCTATTCGCATGCAAACAAAGGCAGGAGCAAATAAGGAGAGAGTTTACACCCACAGGTGTGTGTGTGTTTTTGGTTTTACAACAGATAACATTGTTGTACTGCAGCTGTTGGGACTTAATGAAATGTAAAACAGGAGCAACAACGTTTTTCTTCTTTCCTTACTGTCTTATCACCTGCATTTATTGTCATTTATTAATTTTTTATTTGTTTTTAAATGTTTTGTCTTTGTCTATTTTGCACGTCTTGTGAAGCACGCTGTATTACATCTTTACTGTGTGTATGAAAAGTGTTGCATAGGTAAAATAAAAACTGAATTGTGTTGACAGCTTCGGATTTATTTGACAGCGACAATGCGCTATAAATTCAGTACCTATACAGTATACAGTAAAATACTGAATGTATAGCGCATTGTCGCTGTCAAATAAATTAAGTAAATTCAGTTTTGATTTATCTATGCAGCACTTTTCATACATACAATAAAGATAAATTTGACAAATGAAAGCCGTTCAAATATGGCTAGGAGAACGCCCTTTGGCTACAAAAATATACCACACTAGATCCCAAACAAGAGCATAATATGGTTACTAAAGCAGGTTGACAGATGATCTTCAGGTTGTGCAATATTTCTAAGGTTTTAGTTTTTGAGAGGCTTTTTTATTAAACAGATTGGTGTTATATTAAATTTTAGCTTCCAGGTGTACTGACCTGCCAGAATCTCTGCAGGTCTCCGTGGTACAGAGGGACTCAGCACCGGCTCACTGCCCGTCCGAAAGACTGGAGACTTGGGGTTGGGGCTCGGGGGGAGAGGGTCAGGAGGCTGCTGGGGCTGCGGTCTGGATCCTGGGGAGACAAGGAGACGTCGGGAGAGGTCAAGTAGAGGCGGTTACAACAAGAAGAGAGAACAGAATAAAGGAAAAACAGGTATGTAAACCGAGAAGAATACACAAAACAATACAAAAAAGGAGAAGTTGAGAGAAAAGAAGAGAGGAAATGAGAGGAGTGACAAAAATGAATTGGCCACTTTTTGTTTTTCAGATTTTATCATCGAAATTGGATTTGTTCATAATCCTCTGCGTAACAAAAAACGAATAAAGGCCCCAGTACGCTTTAAATAAATGAGCCTCGTCTAAAGACAAACCCTGCCTTTACTTTTACCCCTCTGCACACCTGGCCAATCACCGCATGAAATGGGGTGAGGATGTCAGATTGTTTTGGATAGTTTCTGTCGTCATAAAGGGGTTTCAGATGATCTGATAGGGTTTGTAATACTACTAATAATACACGTTCACTCACCAAGAGGAAGGTAGCTTTCTGATTGGTGCGCCTTGAGCGGCCGTCGCCTCTCTTGGACCTGATTGAGACTTGCTGGTTGGCTGCCACAGCGATCCTTCGACCTGAGTGAAAGATAAACCAATATCAATAATCATATTCACAGATAAACATGCATAAAAGAGAAATAAATCAAGCATATCTAGCGTAAGAATAAGAAGTTACATTAATGAGAAAAGAAACACAGTTTTTCTGAGTTTTATTCTCCTTTCTTTTTTGTTTTTCTTTCTCCTTCCCTATAACCGTTTTTTTTTCTCCGTCTCTCTGTTCTGTTCTACTCCGGACAACATATTTATCTTTTCCTCTCTCTCCCGCTCCATCCATTTACTCAGACAGACTCCATACATTAAGCGCTACATACTTCATGAAATTACATACTTCTGTTCCTTTTAGACGAAACGCCAGACATACACCATGTCTTTATTTATAGAGGACTTAACGATACGTATGGAACATGTCGTATATATACAGCCCACTGCCTGGATGATGAATGTAAACAGCTCGAGGCTACATGTTAAAAGCAGGAAGGGATTTAAAGGGTTGATTTAAGTCTTTTAGAGAGTGTGAGAAAGAGAAACAAAGAGAGAGAATGACTGAGTAAAGGTGGGTTCTCCATTATTCAAATGTAGCAGACAGCATGTTATTTGGTCTGTAGCCCACCACGCACTTTCAGTAATAGGCTTGTGTCGCTTGGAGCTAAAAAGCATGGTCTTTAACGCAATATTTGTCAAATTACACATACTCAATGTGTGATCATCTAGAAACAACAAACACACACATCATTCCAGCCACTGAGGAACATTGGTGTAGTCAGTGTGTTTGTGTGTGTGGGTTTCTAGGAGCGTACCAACCTGAGCTGGCTGCCTCGGCTCACGGCGTTGTCCCGGCAGTGTGTGCTGTCGTGCACGCCGTGCGTGTTGTCTTGCGCGTGTCCGTTGGTGATGTTGAGGCTGAGGCGCTTCCGACTCCGCCTCTCCTGGTTCATAAGCGCCTCTCGATGATGGCTGGACAACCCGTACTTTTCCTCCAAGCAGCGCAGCGGCAGCCCTCTGTTGATCGGCTGGAAGATTATGGCTCCCACCACCTTCAATGCACACATAGAAGACGACAGTCAAGTCAACGTGTTTTCTGTATCAAACGTTCTCTCTTAGACAGTGAAATATTACATTTTGACCAATCACAACTAATTCTTTGGATGGCATTTGACATCCAGTCAATGTCAGCAGAGGAAGGTAGTGCACATAAGTATTTGCTTTGTTTATGTGTTTCCAAATTTGGGAAACGCACTGACTTACATATTTTAACTACCAGCAACAAATCAACTGTATCAAAGAACCTGTGAAGATGTTTTCTATTAAAATATTTTATATGTGAAAGACTTCACCAAACCCACCTGGGAGACAGGCTTTCTGTTGCCGACGTAGTATCTAACAAGTGCAGGGACGTTGTCAAACCCTTCTCTCTCCAGATAGTACTCGACTCTGGAGTAGGCTTCGTTCAACATCACTACCTGAAGGACAAATGTAAAGAAGAAAAGTTATTATTATTATTATTTATTTAATCAGTGCCCTTTTAAACTGAAGCGAGTAATTGTCTAGGGGTGTAAGAAAACATCAAATATCAAGTATTTGTGATACTGTATCGATTCTCAAAAACACTGTATTGATTTTTAATTAATAGTTTATATGCAAAGATTAACTCAGCCTATACTTTATTTCATTTCCAAAGAGATGCGCCCTCTCAATGTAGTTTGATGCTACAGGGACTGTGATAAATATAGATGCAGATCCCACTGGTCTGATTACATAAAAAGTTAACTTTATTTTACTTAGATTTTATGCATATACTGTAGTAGTGTGTTTATACTATGACAGTTTTCCTAAAATTATATTTAAAAAATTGCAATATATCGCCTTGAAATATACCCCTGTATCATAATACGTATCGTATCGCCAGATTCTTGCCAATACACGGACATACAATTGTCACAGGTTGCACACGTCTACCAGTTGTGAGCAGTTAAACCAGACAGTGACTTTTACTTCTTAGATTTTTTAAAAAATGTTCAATAATTTTAAATGTAAAAGTTATTCACAAGAAACACCAAATGTTAGAACAAATTCTGGACCAAATTTTTGAAGTTTCCTGTTACATTAATTAAAACTATAGTTACAAAAACAATTCTTCTGCGATTGTGCCCGTCACACATAATCCAATGAAGCTGTAATGTAAAAGAGTTGTGGAGGTTGCCAATCCCAATGAGAATCAACATCCCAGTCTGGAGCTTTTCAGCTTCTTGCTTTAATTTTATGACATTATTAAAATAATATGAACAATTGAGACCATCGCTGAGAAGAACCCCAAGTCAGACTCTGCAGGAAATCTTTGAGGGAGTGCAGAGTAGAAAATTAATTTCCAACATGTTTGCCAAGACAAATAAACGCTAGCATCAACAATAGCATCTGTTTATACTGGTCTAATTAACCGGTATTTGTTATTAATTATTGATGGTTTAGATTACTCTTAGTTGTCTTTAAGGTGCTGCTTTAGGGTGCAATCTTTTATATGATTCTTTCTGGCAATTTTATTCATAACTTTACAATTATATTTATTCAATGCTGATTATACGACTTATTTTGTTTTTACTCATAGTAATTCCCATCTTGGTCAGGACACTCACAGGACTTTTTCATTTTTTAATTAATTTCAATGAGGCTTTCCTTGTTAAGTAAAAGTCAATAAAATCTAAATTTGTGTGAGATAGTAGTGTTAGAATGGATTCCACCACCAAACCAAAGTATTACATTATACAACTTCAAGTGTTTGTCAGTTTTATATGAATTCACATGGTTTTACCTTCTTGTTGATTTTAAAGTGCTGGGCAGCATTTCGCCACTGGCAGGTCAGAACATAACATCCTGGACTGGACAGCGAATCACGGATCATGAAATCACCATCACGCTGCACCAAGTTTTCTGCAACCTGGAAGAATACAGAGGATTACATATGGGTACACACACACACACACACACACACACACACACACACACACAGACGCACATGTTTGTTTACAGTCCAAACATTTAATTAAATCTAATAATGGCCGGCTGTTATACTGTTACCGTCTTTATGAGCTCAGTGCCGCCTGGTTTTCAGCGGTTACGTAACACATGAAGATATTTAAAGCCTCAACCTCTGACAGTATTTATCCAGCTAGAAAATCATCAGAAAGATTTTTACATTTATGTTTTATAACTTAATATTTACATAGGAAATGTCCTCTTGATTCAATTTAAACCCATACATGTATATAGCATGACAAAAAAAATAGCTTTTTCCAGAGATTATAGCCAAATGCCCCGACTAAAGTTTCATACTTGGGTCAGTGAGCTTTATCAATGTCAGCTATGCTCCATCTGTTGTGCAACACCACACGATTTGGTTGAAAGCTCCAGAAAAAAAAGCTAGTAAATAGACCTTGAGGTTTGATTAACATCAGTTTTAGACTTGTTTTGGTCAAACTGCTGTTTCCAAGGATACGAATTTCACACCCTTTATATGTGTACATTTCTGTGCATGCAAATAGAGCTGAAACAAATAGTTGATTGATTAATTGATCGACAGAAAATTATTCAGCAAGAATTTTGATAAATGATTCATTAGATTTGATTTGATTCAAAATACCAAACATTTGATGAGTTTCAGCTTCTCAAATGTGAAGATTTGATGCTTTTCTTTGTCATATATGATAGTAAACTCAATATATTTATCTAACTGTTGGTTAGATAAAATAAGCAACTTAAGTGCGTCATAAATGGGAATTTTTCACTATCTTCTGAAGTCTTATCGGCAAAACAATCAATCAATTAATTGTGAAAATCATCAATCAGTCATGAAAGTCAGGTTGCAGCGCTCCATGGAGACATAAAACATTATGCGGCACGTCCACATGCTAAACTCCGCAGTTATAAAACAAGAATAGATGATAAATATTAGATTGACTTCATTGAATCAGTGCACAATTAAAAGCAGTGCTGAGGGGCGTCATGAGGTTTAATATGTCATTCAAAAATCAGATTTATATTTGGGTTTGACAGGAAACTAATGAGCTGAACATGTTTCTTTATCTTTGTATCCATCACACTCTTGTTACATTTACTGCCTCTCTCTCTCTCTCTCTCTCTCTCTCTCTCTCTCTCTCTCTCTCACACACACACACACACACACACAC